>JAHKKF010531538.1:11723-39659 GCA_019740295.1 Labeo calbasu | reverse complement strand
TAATGATGACTGACAGGATTTAATGAGTACGCTCCTCCTGAACCTACAGTTGGTACTTTATTTAAATGCAGAACCACAAAACCAGTGGTTGTGAGTAAGTATGCAAGCACATCTCAACAGTGATACAACTTCGTCAGATTGAGTTACACAAATCGGACTGACGTTGCATTAGCTTATGGATTTTGGCTGGTTATGGCCCATACCTGTCAACCCTCCCACACGGGGCATATTTTATATGTTTGCTACATTCGCCTCCGGTAAAACTCCCGTAATTTGTATGACCCAAACCTTATTATAATCACTTCAACATATTCCAAGGTTGTCTTGTATGACATGCATACCTCTCACACAATCACCACATACAAATTTTAACCCATTTGTCACCTTAACTTGGCAACCTACAACCCAGTGATGCTGTTGATACCTGCGCAGGTAGTACGTGGGAAGGATCACTGGTAGAAGTGGAAGGAGAAGACTCAGGTGGTACTCCAGTGAAAAAAACAAAACAAAATGTAGACCTACTTGTAAATTGAGATATAACTTCCACTTTAAAAGGCTATGGTTTAATTGATTATAAGTGCTGCAAGTTTCAAGGTCAGGTGCTGCGCTGCTTTGTTTACTGCGGTTACTGGATATATTCCTGGCGAAAAATGCCATCTGCTGGCAGAGATAGAATTTGCATTTTTCAATAAGCCCTTCTGCTCTGCTTAGACCATAGCCAAAAATGACCCTTATTTTTACGCAGAAAAGAAGATAATACATTATAAATAGATATAGCCTACACCAAGATATTTATATTTTACTTAATAAATATAATTGTTTGATAATAATTGTTTAATTAATGTAATAAATTCATATGATAACAATATAATGCAATAAATACATAATGTTGACAGGTATATTATGGCCACATCTTTGACAATGTAACATTAAACAAAAACATGCTAAGTGAATGACATTTGGAGTTTTTAATATGACTATTAGCTATATTGACTCCTCCTGTTTTGGTTTCTTAACACCCAACAATATTCACTGTTGATTTGTAGATGTGGGTGGTCAACAGTAATGAATTTGTCTGACATTAGAGAATTGTTCAGAAGTGAGACATTTTTGAAACTTAGTTACAAAAGATGTTCTTTTGGGAATGAGAGTGAAGTGTTAATTTTTACAGTATATAGGCCTTCAGTTCCTCATGGGAAGCTCCAACCTAAGAGCTTGAAAGGCATAATTAGGATGTAATCAGGATGTGATCTGGAAAAGAAAAAGATTTGTTGGGGTAATTACCATTTTCTAATATTATTAATTTATTTATTGCTATAAAGATAATGGAAATATAAAGCAAAAAGATGAGCAAAGGATATACATAGATATCTGATTGGTGTTTTATCTACCATAGAGAATCAAAGGAAAAGTTAATTTGCATCCAGCAAAAGTATTCAACAGTAAATAATTGTTGAGAATGCTGATTCAAAACTAATAATAAAGCATTCTCAGAACTCCAAAACGGTCACTTAGTTCTGTCACACAGGCCTGCTGCCTCATAAAGAAACGAAATGAGTAGTAATATTCTCTGGAAAGCTTATCACTATTCACCTATGACACATAAAATAAACTTGTGCAATCAGGATTCACAATTAAATCTTCCCCCTGGAATTTATGATAATGTATCTTTCTGACATGACTGCAACCATTTGAATGGCAGCCTGGCTCTAGGCTACACCATCACTAATTTTACTTCATGTAGTGACTGCAGTGAAACAGATTGCAATTCCTAGCTAGTGATACCAGACATACTAATTAGTCACTAATCAGACCTTGCAATAACTTTCCTACACTGCATTCCTACACTAAAAAAAAAAAAAAAAAAAATCCAATTAACAAAAAGTTGAACTAATTGTCTTGCCTGGGCTTAGTTGAGAAGACATATTATATTAAGTCTGCAAAAATATATTTTAAAAACATTAAATGAAAAGTTATTTCCAAATCCAGTCAACATTCAGAATGCTATTGTTGCCTAAACTAATAAACACAAATCCAGCCAACAATGAGATCATTCCGCATGTGCACCAGCCGGAGTGACTTTGTGGGTTTCATGAGACAGCAGCAGCCATTTTGTCAAGTTTACATGTCAGGTAAGTGCCACTAAAGAAATGTTGTTGTTGTTTTAAGACTAAATTTATTGTCAAAATCGTACAACACATTAGATGTTTTTGAGCGGTGTTATATGTCCAAAGAAAAGTGGATATTTAATTTAACACGTCAGGTAAATGGCACTGAATAAATATTCGTATTTAGACTGAATTTATCAAAATGTATAAATTATTCAAACATATATATTTATACACAAACGCACAACATATAGCCACATAAAAACACAGAATAAGCAAGGGAAATTAACGGTTTCAGTTAAAGGAACATGGTCTTTCATCTTGTTTAATCCATAAAACATTTAATGTCAAAAGCTGTATTTCTATAATGTATTTTAGGTTAATTTTGGTGTGTTGCAAGATATTTTTGTGTTTAAGTGAAGTTAAGTGAAAAGATGACATGAAGAGATCACATGGTCTTTCTCTCTTTATAAGCCATGTTGATGCCTACAACTAATCAAAATCTTTGAAACGTGTAATGTAAACCAAAGTAATACGCTTATTTTAAAGGGTCATGAAACACCGGTTTCAGCACCGGTTAGTTCTCGCCACAGTTTTGAAAAATGCTACAAAAGTGGACGTGGTGCGCTGCGGAGTGGAGGGGAAGGGGGGGGACAGACAACACACACAGATTCGGGTTCAAACAGTTTAATTTCACTCCCATTGGGTTAAAAAAAACAAAAAAAAACAAATGTACATCTGCACACAAATGCATATGCAAATCTGCACTATGCATCGAAAATATATTTATTCAACCATCGTGGATACACAGGCACAGGGCTACATGATGATGCCCCAGGTAGAAGAGACGCTCGCGGGCTATCTCTCCCCTGGGAGCTCATCTTCTTTGAAAAAAACCTATGCTCCCCACCAAGCCCTGCAGACTTACATCTTCGTTGGTGGGCGTACCAGGCTGACCTGCTCAAGGACTTGAGCACAGGCGGGACCATCAATGTAGAGGCGTTCTCAGAACGTTGCCGGGCCACAGACCTGTCTCTCCATGCGACAAAGCAGACAGCCCGTGCCATCGGCCGTTCTATGGCTGCTATGGTCTTCACGGAGAGACATCTGTGGCTCGACCTCACGGGAATCAAGGAGAGGGACCGAGCATTCCTCCTTGATGCCCCAGTCTTGCCGGGAGGCGAAGCGCCATGAAGAGGCGTTTGTGAGGTTTTTTCGTGCTCAAGCGTCGGGACTGTCGGCCACCCAGTCCCGACCAGGTCTGGTCTTCCTGAGGCGGAACGGCCAGGAGGAGAGTGTGGCGAGTCGTGCGCCTCCTCGCAAAGACTGAGGAACGGCTCATCGCACTCCACTGACCGCCTCTAAGAGGCCAGACCTGAGGAGCATCCTCTCCAAGAAGAAGTCCTGAGGATGGCGCGTAAAAATCCAGCAGAGAATGGGAGCTCCTTCCCGGCACCCTCACCTTGTATTACTTCCGTCGCCACTGGTGTTTCGGGGGGCAGCGGTCTCCGGCGAAGTGTTACATGGTCGGTTGCCTCCTGCCATGTTTCAGGACACCGCACATCTAACATCCCCCCAGTTAAACGAAGTGTCAAAAACTAGTGCCCCTTTCAGAGAAACTGGCAGCATGGAAGCTACTGCCAGATATCTCTCCTTGGGTCGTAAGGACTGTAAAGAGGGGCTACAGGATTCAGTTCACACATCGTCCTCCGCGTTTCAATGGTTCCGTGAAAGTGGAACGAGGGCATTTGTTGACACAGAAATTGCAGACTCTGCTGGACAAAGGGGCCAAAGAAAGTGTTCCCCTGCCAGACAGAGAGTCAGGCTATTACAGCTGATACTTTCTGGTTCCCAAGAAAGATGGGGGGCTGCGTCCAATTTTGGATTTTTGTGGGTTAAACCGCTACCCTTAGAACTTACAAGTTCAAGATGCTCACAATCAAAATGATTGTTTCCCAGATTCAGTTAGGAGATTGGTTTGTGACAATCAATCTTAAGGACGCATATTTTCACGTAGAAATTTTGCCACAACACAGGAAGTTCATAAAGTTCGCTTTCGGGGGCAAAGCTTACCAATATCGGGTTCTTCCATTTGGCCTAGCTCTGTCACTCCGTACATATACAAAATACATGGATCCAGCACTGGCTCCTCTGCGACTCACTGGCTCCCCGTCTAAAGAGCTTGCGCTTCGACATCGGGATGTCGTCCTAGCTAATCTCATATCTCTGGGGTTGAGACTCAATGCCAAGAAAAGCGTTCTCTCTCCTGCCCAGAGAACAACATACTTGGGAGTTCTATGGGACTCGATCACAATGCAGGGACAGCTGTCTCCTGCACGTGTCGAATCCATTCTAAGCACCCTAAAGAACATCAAGCTAGGTCAGAAAGTTACTCTTCATTACTTTCAAAGAGTTTTAGGTACAATGACAGCTGCATCCATGGTGACACCTTTGGGTCTCCTGCACATGGGACCGTTTCAGTTGTGGCTCAGAGCCTTGGATTTCATCCAAGGGCCAATCCCCAGAGGCAAATAAGGGTTACGCGCCAGGTGCCTCGTACCCTTTCTATGTGGTTCAGACCCCAGTTTCTGACTTTGGGTCCCACTCTAGGTCTGCGTTGTCGTTGCAAGATGCTAATGACAGATGCTTCCCTCACGGGCTGGGGTGCAGTCTTAAATGGCCGTCCAGCCCAAGGGATCTGGAGAGGTCATCTTTTTGACTGGCACATCAATTGCCTTGAAATGATGGCTGTATTTCGGGCCCTGAAATACTTCCTCCAGCAGTTATGAGTCTCTCCTCTTACTGATAGCGCCCCGTTGGCCGACCAGAGTGTGGTTCTCAGATCTAATTACCCCTTCTCGACGGCTCGCTGTGGCCGATTCCGGTCAGGAGAGATCTCCTATCTCAGGCGCAGGGGACAGTATTTCAGCCCCAGCCCGATCTCTGGAATCTTTATGTCCTTCATGTCAGGGGGACCAACTAAGAGATGCTGGGCTTCCAGCCGATGTTGTAGAGACTATTCTTAGTGCTAGGGCTCCCTCCACTAGAAGAAGTTATGCCCTCAAATGGCGTGTCTTTGAAAGTTAGTATGTGACACACCATGCAGACCCAGTTCACTGCCAAGTTGTTTCAGTACTGGAGTTCCTGAAAGAGCCTTTGTGGGACTTAGCGATAGTGCTCGAGGGACTGGTTGGGACCCTGTTTGAACCACTAGAGTCAGCGCATGTCAGGTTTCTGACTCTAAAGATCGTTTTTCTTATAGCTATTACTTCTCTGAAGAAAATCGGGGATTTGCAGGCTCTGGCAACCTCGCCATCCTGCTTAGACTTTGCCCCTTGGCTGGTGAAAGCCATAAATCCGGTCGTTCTTGAAGCCTTCTGCCCTCTGCCGTTCATAACACCGGAGCAAGAAAGATTTCACTTACTGTGTCCAGTACGTGCCCTTCAGATTTATGTCCACCACACAAGCCAATGGCATAAGTCAGACCAACTTTTCATATGCTATGGGGGCTGCAACCGGGGGGTGGCCGCCACTAAACGGACTATATCCCATTGGGTGAGGGATGCTATTGCCCTAGCTTATGATGCACGTGACCAAGCTTCGCCTCTAGGGCTTAGGGCCCATTCAACCAGGGGCATTGCATCCTCCATGGCTATAGCAAGAGGTGCCTCCCTGCAGCAAGTGTGTGATGCGGCAGGCTGGTCCTCACCGCACACGTTTATCAGTTTTTACAGTTCGGATGTCCATGCTACTCCGGGCTCGCATGTCCTTGAGTCAACATCCCAGAGTCATGTCTGAGACCTCTTCAATGTTTGTGCGCACACACTACACAACCTTCACGGGTCCAGACACTTCCAGTGCGGTGGCGTTGGTATTCTCGTTCCCATTAGCGTATTGATACACAGCATTGAGTGTAGCTTTTGGTAGGGAACGTCTCAGGTTACTTGACTGTAACCTTGTTCCCTTAAAAAGTGGGAACGAGATGCTGCGCTTCAATGCTGCACTGCAGGCGTGCCTGGACGTCCTTTCAGACAAAGGCATAACCTGCAGGTGTGTTCGATTTACATCTATTTATAACCCTCAGGTGGACATAATCAAATACGTCACCTACCGAGGTTATTTAAGCCAATTGTTGGCGTGTTTGACACACGATCTTCACAACTGGTCGAACAAAGAATGTTCTCATTAGCGTATTGATATGCAGCATCTCATTCCCGCTTTTTAAAGGAACAGGGTTACAGTCAAGTAACCCGAGACGTTCTCAGTGTATTAATGTTCTAAATAATGTTCATTTTGTTGCAGAGACAGATATTCATTCGATCATTTCTGTATATGTTTTTTTTTTTTTTTAATTCTCAAAAACTGGCAGCCACAGATGTGCAGTTTATGAACTGCCAAAGACAACAGTTTCTGTTCTTTACTGTACTTCTTCTTTACTGTTCTATTAAAAAAAAAAGGTAATCAACAACTTGGATGGACTGAGGGTGAGTAAATTAACAGCATATTTTCATTTTTGGGTGAACTCAGTATAACCCAGTATAAAATGTAATTACTAGTTCCACAGCAATTTTTTTATGATGCCCAAATAATAAATCTTAGTTTAGGTAACATATGAAACACATGAAATTGTTACCTAAGTAACAGTAAATGGTTAAATATTAATTGACAACATTTTCTGTAGTTTTCTAAATGTTCGATCAATTAAAACATTTTAGTTGAATGGACTATAAAACTAGTTCAGTAATGGTTGAACCAAATAAAAATAACTATATATAAATAATAATTCAGGTAACACTTTGAAGAGAGAAATTGTTTAAATGTAAAAAATCTGTGGAACTAGTTATAAAGTAATAATTAATTGAAGGAGGTTTTTTTACAGTATATATATAACTTAGTATACCTCAGTATACAGATATAGTACAATAACCTATTGTACTATTAGGGGATTGTGCATGTTTGCATAATCCCTTGTGTTCAGGTGCTCACTAAAGTCAGTCCTATGCTGTAACATTCTACTTTATGTAAAATCAGTATACTGTTCACATGACAAAGGGTGTTTTCGAACCCTTGTCACTTATTTATGAGCCGTCTGTGCATGTGGAAAGCAGTTCTATTTCAAAGACAGACCTTGGTAAAGTTTGCTTTTTGCTGCTGGCATGCAGTACTATCATCTGGTCAGACGCACATTTGATGTGCAACCCACTGCAGTGTGTGTCATTGTGTCACATTGTGTCAAACTTTTAAGGTAGCGCTTACAGCAATTTGACTTTAGGATGAATTCAATGATCTTGAGAAATCTAATTGTTGTCAGTGAGCGGTTAGGAGTACTAGCACTTTGAGACCCATTTGCAGTCTTTCATTTACTGGTGATCTTCAATGGTAGGTTTTTTGGCCTGCCTGTGGAGACAGGCAATTACATACAGTAATTTCTGTGTCTGGGTAGTATCCAGTGCACCTGTCAACATCTCAGTCCATATGCACTGTCAGTTTGTTAAGCATCAAGACCTCCAGATATAATTTTTAAAATACTTGTGGCCTTATCACAAGTGGCAGTGGCCTTATTCTCAAACATGACATTTAGAGAAGAGGCCTTTTCATGAACTGCACATACATCAGCAGACCCATATAAGTTGAAATCTGCTTTAATAAAATAGATCTAAACATAGTTATATGTTAAATGGAACAGAGTACTACACTCTTAAAGGTAGCTCAAAGCCTAGTCAAATTGTAAAAAAATAAAAAAAAAAAATAAATAAATAAATAAGAACAGACAATGTATGGCAGGGAGTTTTCAACACCCTAGAGAGAGGTTCTGCAGATTAAAAAAAAAAAAAAATCTCTCTATTAACTAGTTGCTTATTAGCATGCCTATTCATAACATATTGCCTATTTATTAGTACTTATAAAGCACATGTTCTGCATGACCATATTCTACACCCCTGATCCTACCCAATACCTAAACTTAGCAACTACTTTACTAACTACTTATAAGCAGCAAATTAGTAGTTTATTGAAGCAAAAGTCATAGTTAATGGCTTGTTAATAGTTTGTATTTTATAGGTTTGACAATGTTAACACTAAATGTTAGCTCACTGGCTGTTGCAATTAACAAACTAATCAAGCTACTTTAGAATGTAATTATAGTGCTATAGATTTTTTTTTTTTTTAAATGTAGTTTAAATATTTCTAATGTAATTGAAATACATCTAACTGTACTATAATAGTAGGTTGGAAAATGTGATATCTCTGTGAATACAGTATATTCTGCACTGTGTTCTTTGTTGTGTACTGCACAATACACTCAAGAAATAACAAAAGTATACTTTTCTTGACAAAACCATCAATTTATTTTTCAAGATGAAGTCTCTTGTGTCTCTGGTTGTACATTTCAGTTATCATTTCAAAAAGGATACATATAACGTACTAGTGCTTAAAGATGGTTGCTTTTGTAAAGAGCAAAATTAGTAATGTGAAATCCAGTCCATATCCAGTCTAGATGGTGGATGACCTAGAGATGACCTCTACAGCCCTGAATGTCAGTGGAGACCATAACAACTAGATGAGCCCCAAATCAACTAGATGAGACAGATCCCCTGTAAAGACCCCACCAGCTCGTTGAACGTCGGAACAAGACCACAGGAACCAGACAAGTCCTCTGCACAATCTGACCTGTGTTGCAGCCTGAAATTAAACCACACCATGCTGGTTTCGTCTGGCCAAAGGAGAACTGTCCCCCCGACTGAGCCTGAATTCTCCCAGGGTTTTTTTCTCCATTTCTGTCACCGATTGAGTTTTGGTTCCTTTCCACTGTTGCCTTTGGCTTGCTTAGTCCCATAGGAAAGGAAAATCAAAAGAGAGATCTCTTTAAAATCTCAAATATTCCTCCTAGACAGAAACGAGGTTACTTTAAGATTGAATGGAGAATTTTGTTTGAGTTTCCTGCTTCTCAAACTTGTCTTCTGAGAGAAAAACACTCTCACAATGAAACTCTAACACTCTCGCAGTTAGCTAAGGACTCTGGTGGTCTCATATTTGTCTCCTCCAATGTTTAAACAAGATCTCAACAACATTACACACTGTGATGTGGCGCTTTAGTTGCTATGATTTGGAATAGGCTATGCACGGCGGCAACGTATTACTAGTATCTCATTTTAAAGAATTTTACTCAATATAAAAAAGCAGTAAACAGTAATATTTACTTCTTCATTGTTGTAGGCAGTTGTTGTACAAGTAGGATGGTTGGTCGGTATTTGTTCCGCCGTCCTCTATTTACTACTGGGTAAATAGTGACAGTGACGAGTGCTGTGTTTTACAGTTCAACACAGCTACAAAAAAGCTAAAAAAAAAAAAAAAAAAAAAAAACATCCAAAAGAGGGCAAGGGCAAATGAACTTGTAATTATTATGGCAGTGCATCAAAATTCTGTGTCATCAGTTTGCCAAAAAGAAAACAGAACGTTTTATGCACCATTTACACGTGGTAGGGAGCAGGTGTACATTTTGTTCGTACCAACATTTTGAAAAATTTTTAATGAATTTAAAAATTTATGTCAGAACGGCTTTACGGATGATTTCCACAAAAATTCGTTCTGCTCCTGTTTCATGAATGAAGCCCAATGAACACAAGGACAAAAACTAAACATAACCCTGACAAGATTTTTTCTCCTTAGCTAAAGACTCTGGATTTCTCACAAAAGTTTAGATTAGAGATCTCAAGAAGTTTACAAAGTGTGCACCAAGTCAAGTACTTGAAAAGCACTAAAAAGTAAAAAATTATTATTATTATTACATTGAGAAAGAAATTATGCAGAAATAAGGATACTGTTACTTTTTATAGGACAATATTTATGTACTTAGGCACATAATTTGCTGTTGGAAATATGTGCCAGATCCCTTAATCAAAACTGATTTGCAGAAAATGTAACACTGTAGCTTTCTTTGCTGAAAGACACATAAATGGTTTATGACTCAGTCTTGATTAATAATTGAATAATTTGATTATTAATACATATTATATAGTAGAAATGGCATTTGACTTCGTGCACACTTTTTGTTATTGAGATCACTTCTGAAATTTAGAGGAGACAAATGTGAGAGCTCCCGAGTCTGTAGGAGAAAAATCTGAGCACAATGTGTGATGTTGTTGAGATCTTTTCTAAACTTTTAAGGAGACAAATGTGAGAGATCCAGAGTCTCTAGTTAAGGAGAAAAATCTGAGCACAGTGTATGATTTTTGTTGAAATCTCTTCTAAACATTTGAGGAGAAACATGTAAGAGACGTAAGAGATGCAGTCAATCTTAAAGTAACATAATTTCTGTCTAGGAGAAATATTTGAAATGTTAAAGAGATCTCTTTTTTATTTTTATTTTCTTCTATCTGGTTCACTTCAGTGTCATTATACCATTTCAGTGAAAGACAATACATGCATTGTCATATTAGAAGTTGTTTTATGTAGGCAGGAAACCATAACCTACATTTACATACATGCAAAAATTGGCTGTACAAGACACAATTTTAGTGCTAAGCAAAGCCAGAATAAACAAACAAACAAACAAACACTGGTACACTAGTGTAGCATTTGTTCAAAAAAAGAAAAAAGGTACTGCTTTTACACTAAACGTCTCACACTTCTAAGTCATTTCTAGTTTGTTTGGAAAATGTGGTGTATATACACAATCCTGGACGTTGAAGATAAATTTAAACATTTAAACTAGTAACCCTTGATATTCTGAAATGTTCAATGCTATTTAAATGATGGTTTTAGTATTTACAATATTAGTAAAAGCTTAACGTTTCTCCTAAAATAAAACTGCAGACATCTTAAAGGGGTCATCGGATGCCCATTTTCCACAAGCTGATATGATTTAGGGTCTTAATGAAAAGTCTCTAATATACTTTGATTAAAAATTCTCAATGGTTTTGTAAAACAACACCCTTTTTACCTTGGGTGTTAGCTCTGCAAAAATCATCTCATTCTAAGGGGTTGTTCCTTTAAATGCAAATGAGCTCTGCTCACCCTGCCCCTCTCTTCTCTTTGTGGAATGACGATCTTGTTTACTTTAGCCGCATTTAGCCGCTAAACGCCCTAACTACCACGTTATAAGGAAAGGCGATCGCAAAGATTCATAAAAAAACGCTTGTACACACTTCTGCTGTAAGTGAAGCCGGATCATGAATGATTCACATGAACATAGACGGATATATGTAGATCGGGAGGCGCATTCCATTCACAAACAAATGTTATCCACTGCATCTTCAGCGGCTCAGATGTCGGGAGTAAATGACGACCACTACGTTCATTATTACATCCACCTCAAATGCTCAATCGGAGATATTCTTGTCTAACTTACATCCCTGCTCCTTACATCCCTGTGACAGCTGGTCTGAGGTAAGAGCTCATGTCAATCAACTATCGTGGGAGCGGCCTCTGGCATCTGAGAACAGCTCGATTTGAAAAAGGGGATATTATTTTTACAGATTAATTAGAAACCACTGTATGGATTTTTATCATTATAGGGTAGATTTGTATACTGCCAACACACATTAATGTTCAAACAACATGAAAAAGTGAAGTTTGCATCCGATGACCCCTTTAAGACAAAGCTGACATAAGAGAATCATCCAGTAACCTTCCCAGAGCCATAGCCTTGTGGGCAGCACATTGGTGTGAAAACATAACTGCACATCAGCCTGAGTTTGAGCCCCAACTAAAGGTACTTTCCTGCTCCTGTTCCCTTCTCACCTCTCCAATTGTTTCCTTTCACTACTCCTACTGTCCTGACCATTAAAAGTGAATAAACCCATTGCAAGGCAATCAAGAGGTCTCCCACGTTTCTCTCCCGTTTTCCTTTTTTTGGTTCTGTTGAAGTTCTCTAAAATCCAATTTCTTGGAAAAAGGTAATCATTGAGCAGGTCAATGAGAACCCAATCACTTTTTTACAGTGAAAGCTGTTTCTTTTCTGGAATATTACGCTTGATCACAGATGGTGGCTAGACTCTAGTCCTCCACTCCACAGCCCAGTAATATCGGTTGTCTTAGATTGTGGGTGAAATGTGGCACAGTAACAGAGCTGGTGAGCAAAGTATTCATCCTGAGAAGATCTACACAAAGATCTATCACATGCAGCAGGGAAACCAGTCATGAACCTCAGTACTGGGCACAGTTCAGAGGCAGGCCATAATGATCAGAATACCATCAGATGCTACGAGAGTTACAGACACCCTGCACAATGAAAAATCATTGATGATTTCAAACTGCTTCAAATATAAAAGCCAAAACTATTTCACATGCACTGTCATTCTCTTCATTTTTACTGCAACTAGACTGAAAGCAGTGAATTATTGATGTACTTAATCTTGCCTTTTCAAAGTTTATGCAGATCATAGAAAGAACTGAAGCATGATGTGAAAATTTTATGATATTTAAATGTTTAAACATATTATGCATATCCTTAAAGACACACCTAAGATTAGGAGTTAAAGTTGGAGCTTATGTGTTAAACCTGAAAGATTACATGTGGAAAACTCAGATTCAGCAGAAGACCACTTGTGGTTTTATGTTACATCCACATGACAACAGCGAAATATTTTACATGCTTTACATAAATGTGACAGGATTGTCTGCATCCATGGATGTGCAGTGTTCAACCAAACGCATGTAGGGGAAAAAGTGTTATTTGCTCAGCTGTACATAATTATTTATGTATATATTCATTCATTCATTCATTTAATCATGCATACATACATACATACATACATACTATACAACAGTTCTTTCAGGTCCACAAATCTGATTGGACACGGAAACCGTTTCACCATTTGTATCATTCTCGTTGCAGTATTTCTCACAGCGAGTGCCATGGTGGATGCCAAAATCCACTATAATTTTTTAAATAATACTGTTTTTGTGTCACAGACTGTAGTTTTAAGCATTTAGGTGAGAAGGTAGTTTGTTAATTACGATAATGCCTATTTGAAAATTTGTTTCGAAGTTTTTGGAGATGTGCTCATGAAACCGCTGAGAGCAGCCTTACCTCTGCCAATTCTTAGGGAATTTGCCTCTGACTCTGATGTCTCTATATTGGTTAAACATGAGATATAATTCATTTTGGGTAAATCTACGCATGCAACATTCTTTGCTTAGTAGCCACCAAACATCTATCACCAATCACCAGTGCAAACAAACTTCAGATTCATGTCACTGGCTAGTCAAGTAAAACTTCATGCCCTTACAGGACAAGTCCATGCAACCTTGCACTTTCTTGTGACACAAAGGATGATGGAGAAAAGGCCTGCAACTGCAACTTGAGATCAAAGCAGAGTCAAAACAATCTTAGTCAGATAACACAGCCTTGGCCAGATCAAGACCTTGACCAGACCAAGATCAAAATCCAGCTTGCACATCTTCTTTTAAGAGACACCAAGGCTAATAATATATATATGGCACAAGCTGGAAACACTTCAGGAGTTTCAAAGTCATCATCAGACTGGTTAAATTATACAAGATTCCCGGGAGACGTTTGTGTCACGTTCTTTAACGTTCTGCCTGGAAACAAAGATGCCTTGATATCACTCTAATAATTGATCATATGCTAAAAGTCGAGCAAAATGCAGTTTTATTTTGTTCCAAACAGAGAAGGAATGTCTGGACCACTTCAGTGTATGGCTCAGCATTTACATGCATTGCAAGAATGATGATTTGATTGCTCTGTCTTTGTGGACTGTTGATGGCAAATCAGATGATGATTCATACAGATGAAATGTTTGGTTATTGAATATGCAATTTCTTTGGTGCTCTGCAGAAAGTGAGATATTTGTCACAACCCCCTTATTTCCTGTGATGATTTCAACACCAGAGACTAATTAGCATAACTAGTATTAATTTCTTTCCAAAGCATAGGGGTTCCATTAACTTAGCATGCATTAAGGAGGGCAGAAACCATTTGTGACTTCTATTTATGTTTGAACCTCTAAGTCACATCTGCCTTTGGACACCCTAATATTTTTTTTCCTTCAGTCCACTATTCTGATTGAACACTTTTGGCCAGAGAAAAGGAAATATTTTGACGCCGTGTAATATCACAATGAATAATTTATAGAAACATAAGGGACCCAAAACCCATTTGAGTTTTCTCAGCCTGCAAGCTACACAAACAATGCCATAGTTTAAAACAAAACTGTGTGTTTCATAAATACCCTGTGGATAGCCAAAACGTAATATACATATTTATAGTAATTACACATGCAGAGAATGCCACAATCTTGTTTACAATATTTAAATTCAAATTCAAATTATGTTACACATAACATAAAAATCATATTTATGTATTTTCAACAGAACATACAAAATGTGCTCACTTTGCTTAATATTAAAGCCAAAGAATCTGAATTAAGATCATGCAATTAAAGGAGCTTTCACACACAAGTATCTATTACCCCCAAAGGAGCTGCTTTTCTGTCAATTATCAGTTGTTTTATAAAGTAAATGCACATATTTGAATGGTCTTCCAGCCATTTGGCAACTTTTTAAACTAAATGAGCCAAGACAGAATATCCATGTGGAACACTTATACAGCAAAGAAAGTGTTTGACTGAACAGTGTTTAGCACTTTTCTTTACATTACTTGTTGATTCACATATACACTTACATATTAATCATGGATTAAAACCTGAATGCCACTTGGCACAGTAAGATACTAATTATATCCATAACACTGTGTGCTAATTACAGTAGGTGCTATGTGACAGATTATTAGTGGTATTTGGTCAATCATAAGTTATTTATTGTTTCATGTACTAGGATTTTTTGTGTGGAGCAGAATTTTGGATCTTTCCTACATAATTTTTGGTTAAGACTTAGTATAAGAGTAATGCCAACTTGTGAAAAAATGTAGGACAGTAGGACAGGACTTGATTTTATCCACCAGGAACTGATTAATAGAATGAACAATGCACAGTAGTCTGAGGGGTGATTGTAAAAGTGGGGTAAAATAAAAATAAGACAGCTTGGTGACTTTTTTTTTTTTTAATAAATTGCATTGATGAAATGTAGACAGTCAATAAGACCAGGAATGTGTATTAGGAAATTAAATAGAATAAATACCAACATAATGGAATAGAATAAATACCAACATAAATATTTGTCAGTTTCTCAGTATGAAAGATACCTTGGTCTTCAAAATCAAATTCAGTCAATGCATAAAACAGTTTTATGTATGATAGGCCGTGGCTCACTATGGTTACTTTATTTCCAGGAAATCGCTGTTCACACAATCCAAACTTGTGCAAAGAAATAGGTTTCCCACCGTATCTGTTCATGCAGTACAGCAGACACTTCTCTGACAGCTAGGTTGCTGTGTTTAAATTAGGGCAAAAATCCCTACAGTAGGTGGGATATTGAACACTGTGCATTATTAAAGCAATATTTAGAAGGGTCGCCTTTCTATCCTACACAACCCTGAGGCTGCAGGGCCCCATGGTGCATGCCAGAAAATTCAGAGCAAATCAGTCTCTCTGTCTCTTTCAGACACGAGAAACAGGTTGAAAACCTCAATCTACCTAATTCTGTGATCCATTAATTACAGGCCCAATGGCGGCTGCATGAGATGCAGTGATTGCAGTTCAAGGACAAGTACGCTTCCCCCTGTCTGGTGGGCTGTTTGCAGACAGACTGGTGAAACATACTCTGGAAGATTCATAATCCACGTCTTATATCTTCCACTGCACTGCCTGATTGCTGCTCTCTACTTTCTCAGATTTCTTATAGTAACCCCTGTAAGAATGGGTGTTAATATTATATCTGTATACATATATATACATACATACATTACCTGTGAAATTTATGGTAAAAAAAAAAAATTTAGCAACATTTTAGGTTTGATGGATTAAACTTCAATTTACAGTGAAAAAAAAAAACTTTATAATACACTGATAACATCACAGAAACACTGGTGGTAAAGAAAAAGCCACATGTAGAATAACAAATAGCTTTCTTACTGAAGTAAATACTAATACATAAAAGATGCAGTGTCATGCGTACAAATACAAAGCACAAAATCATGGTAACAAATATCACACTAATGCAATGCAACATATAGACAGAGTCTATAGCCCCCCTAAAAATGGCCTAGCGACGGCTATGGTTGATACTGATTTCATTTGACTGGTAACTTATTTAGTCTGATTGTATATTATTTTAATTTAATTTATTGTTTAATAAAATTTTTGATAAAAGTTTATAAATACAGAATTTTTTGGCACAAAAGATGACATACATTTAATAAAGTTTGCATTACAAAGGAGTCAAATATCACCTTATAATGGGAATGTTTGTCCCTGTTTTTTTTTTCTTTTCTTTTTTTTTTCTTTTTAGGGATCCTATGCTCCTGAAAAGAAATACAAGCGTAGAATCCTTAAGAATGTAACTTTACCCTACAAACTTAAAACTAAACTTTACAGCTCAACCATCAAACATTGTAATTCATGTAAGTACTTTAACAAAAATAGGAGCTTCACAATTCTGCTCTTAACCCTTCCAGTGGATTTACCTCATAAATGTCCAAACCATCTGTGTGGGTTACTGGATTATATGAATTGAAGGATGAGTCTAATAATTTTCCGTTGTAAGCATCAGAGTGGTTCCTGACAGAGTCTGACATTAAAATAAACCTTTACCTTTGTGGTACTTCTTTCAAGAATTCCCCTTGTGATTTATGCCTATAGACCATTGAATCCAGTGTGTCAGATTTTTTATTTTTTTTTTAATTACAACTCATTTTCTAAAGCAGTGAGAATCACAGGAGATTGATATTTCAACTCTATTGTAAGATTTCTCAACCCATAAACAATAAAGACAGAAGAATAGATACCTCTAGCCAGTATGAGTCATTATCATCATGCAGCAGTTTCCACTGCAACAATTTCTGCAAGTAATATAAACACTCCATTTGGTAACATAGGGGTTACATGGTATTTCCCAGGGACATGCCTCCTCTTATACTTTTGAACGATTCTTTTCCCAGCTTAATCATCAAGCTAATGAAATAGCTTTAATAAGGCTGAGATGTGCAGACCCACCATTATGTCACATTCCTTTGTTTTTATTTAATATTGCCTAACGATGCTGGCAGACTTAGGGAAGGGAAGAAGAAGAAGAAGAAGAAGAGGAAGATGAAGAAGAAGAAGAAGAAGAAGAAGAAGAAGAAGAAGAACAAGAACAAGAACAAGAACAAGAACAAGAACAAGAACAAGGAGAACAAGAAGAAAACAATTTGTTAATTGAGGGATGACAGTAATTAACACTTGTTGCCACATGTTAGCATGGTCAAGAGGTCTGAAATATGCTATCATCTCATTTAAACCATCATGGGTTATTAACATAATAAAAAAAAAAAACTGACTTTGTTTTTGTTGTTTTGGTTTCATGGAGTTTACTTCAGCATACATAATCAGTTCTGCTTAACACAGTACAATTTCTAAGACAACAGAAAAAGAACTGAATGGACGTATTATTGAGTGTTGCACAACTCTGTAGCACAACTCTTCTCGACTGAAATTCAATGACTATAACGTGATTAAGGGACGCGTGATCCAAGTTGACCGTTATGCTTTCTCCAATAGAATGTAACACATATCTTCCAATAGTAATACAATTTCTGTTATGGTATCTTCACTAATGAACTGATGAGTTCATTATACATCAGGTGTGTTTTATAAGGGAGACATCTAAAATGTACAGTGTTGGGGGTTCTCCAAGACCAGGATTAGGAACCACTGCTTTATACAATACAGAATGTTTCAAATCAGCTTCGCAATCCTAAACAGGAAAATATCAGAATCTATGCATACTTGTTGAAATATAAGACATATTCAATTTCTACTTTAAATCAGCTCTAAAAAAAGTTCAGTCCATTAGAGTATTGGTTCAGTTTAGTTCAATAAAGTTCAGTCATCAATTATGAAACCATTTCAAATTAGCTATAAGCAGCTCTATAAAAGCAATGCTGTCATTATTCAACTCAAGTTCGTAGTTTATTCAATTCAGTTCATAACAGTGTCAGTGTTACAAAATTCATCAATAAAAAATAAATGATTTAGCTACAGACCTTTTTCCTGAGTAAACAATGAGCACCGCCATTACGAATTCTAACATCCGTTTGGATGCTCTTCTGTCCGGTAATGTAGCTAACATCGGCAGCTTTGTGTCATCTACACACTCATTAAACTTTAAGGAGTGAGGCAATGACAAATGATGGTCATTGCGACATTGCAAAGTAATGGCCATGTGATTTTTAAAAATATTTTAATACGTTTAAGATTAGATTATCAGCTTGGAATATACGCTAATTTGACTAGAAACATTGGAGACCGGAATTGCAATGCATCCTTCTGGGTAAGAATCAGTCTACCTCATTTTAGTTCAAGTTTTGTTCTCATTTGATAGTGTTAGTTCAGTCAAACTGATAATATTACTGAATGGCTGAAACTAAAAAAGCCAAAGGTGACAGTGGCACTGGCCTCTCCCAAAGTCAGAAAATGATCGAAATGGAGAAAAACACTTGGGAGAAACCAGGCTCAGCCTTGGGGACATTTCTCCTCTGGCCTAAATTAATGAACTTTAAATAAATTAACTTTTAATTAACTTTAAATTAAATTAATGAATGAGATTTATGATTTTTAAGCTCCATCACAAGTCACAATGTGAACATTCAAGGCTGTCATGTGGTCACCAGGACGGATTGTACAACGCCTATAGAAAATCATCATACTCCTTTGAAATGGTTACTTTATTTGTCATACAACCTGAAATCAAACCCCATTCCAAATAACTTTTCCAGCTTTATTTACAATTTTCCAACTTTATTTACAACCCCTTACAGATACTAACCATTTACTACAAATAAATAAATTTAAAAAAAAAAAACATGGTTAATATAGTTAAACCATGGTAACCACAAATTAACCATGGTCTTGTGACACAAACCATAGTTTAACCATGGTATTTGTAGTAAAACTATGGTCATACAAATGGCAATCAATGTGCCAAAAAACCATGGTTACTACACTTTTACTACAATAAAACCATGGTTAATTTTTGTAAGGGACATCAAACCAATGAAAGATAAAAACACAACAGTTCTGCAAATTAATAAAAAAAAAAAAAAAAAAAAACATTTTTAAATGAGATATTTATTTTAATGATGAGGGTTATAATGTACACATGCAGCTCAAAAAAGTTAGACTTAATTTACTTTATTTTCCAGGGTGTAATGTGACAAAAGATAAGGTTTTCATAGGGTATAATAACCTGGGAGAGAGTGAGAAGACAAAGTACATCCTTCTCCTGGTATACAGTTTAGGTTGTCTTACATTTGGTTCTCGAATCAGGTGTCTCTCCTTAGAGTACTTTCTTAGTCTTGGGATACCATGTGGCATCCCTGCTGGAAAATGTGGAAATTTTAGGTTTAGTCTTTGAACGGGGCTCTTTGATTAGTTCTGTTCTTTCATCAAATATAGCAGCATGTAGTAGCAGCTATTTGTCTTAGGTGCAGTGAAAGCAGTTTTTACACAGTTCACAGTCTTGTTGGTTCAGTTCTCACATTCCTTCAAGAGCAGTTTTCAATGGGTGTGGCCCCAGCTACACTTCAAGTGCATGTGATGGCAACTTTATGACGTTTCTTTGTGGAGGCATTTACTTTTTATCTTGCTTCTTTATTTATTTATTTATTTTTTTGTAGTCCTAGAGGGTTTAACGGGGGCTTCATATGAACCACTTGAGTAAGGTTTGGACAGAATTCTGACTTAACATTAAACATTTAAAGCATGGGTGCCAAACTCACAGTCCTGCAGTGTTTAGTCCAAACCCTGCTGCAAAACAGATACACTGCCATTCAAAAGTCTGAGATTACTAAAAATTTTAATGATTTTCAAAGAAGTTTCTTATGTTCATCAAGGCAGCGTTTATTTGATCAAAAATACAGAGAAAAAAAATGTGAAATATTATGACGATGTAAAATAAATTTTCAGCATCACTACTCCACTATTAGATTCCACTTACTCTTATTCTCCACTTATTCTGCAAGGGTGTTTCAAATTTTTAAAATTGATAGCATAGACTTATTAAAAAATATTTATATAAGAGATTTATATTAAAAGATTTATATATAAGATTTATTTGAATAAATGCTGTAATTTTTACATTTTTATTCATCAAAGAATCCTGAAAAAAAGTGTTGCAAGTTCCAAAAAAATATTTGGCAGCACAACTGTTGCCAACAGATAATTCTGTTGCCATATCAGATTGGGTATTAGTACCTTTTGTATTTAAAGGAAATCTTTATGTGTTAAGTAATATATACATCACTTTAATTCCATTGTTGTATATTAGAAAACAAAACATATGACCAGAACTGAGAACCCATGCAGGCAAAAATAAAGTATACTTGAATGCACTTAAAAATACTCAAATACAAGCACATTTGTGTACTAAATAAAATTGTAAAATTTACACATACACTATAAATACACTAATTAAACGTGTTATTATTATAAAAGCAATATTTCTTATTCAGTAGTACTTCAGTGCAACTGCAAAAGTAAACTAAATACCACTGGTTTTTAAATAGATTTTTAGTACATTGAAATAAAGTGTACAGTACTACTGTCACAAATCCGGTCCACGGCTTTTCGTCCACTCGCCACCAGATGTCGCAATGTCATTACATTGACTCTCACACTACACAAACTGTTGCATGTCACCCCGGACATTTCCTACATTTCCTATCATCCATTGCGCTGATTACACACACAGCTGCAACCAATCAGACACACTATATAAGCCTTGGACTTCCTTTTCCTATTGCTGAGTATTGTAACACGTTTAGCACTCACCTAATGTTAGCGTCTTTACGGAGACGCTTCCTAGTTTGCTAAGTCTAGTTATTTCTTGTTTTCTAGTTTTTTGTCGTTTACATGGACATTAGCCATGTATGGACACTGCAAGACTGTTATTACCCCTAGAGCAGGGCATACGATCGCTCAAGGGCTACATTCAAGAGTACTTGGACATTGCATGTTATTCTGATCTGCCAGACTGTGTATTGATAGACTTTTTCTGCGAAGGCATTAATCAACCGCTGTAATCACGGCTTATTCACGAGGGTCTGCGTTCATCTCTCGTTCAGTTCATGGACTATGCTTTGTCTGTGGGCTCTTTGTTTACTGTGGGTGTCGCTGAGGAGGAACACGACACCACATCTGTGACTGAAATAGCGGCTGCAAAGTTTAATCAGCCACAAACCCCGGGTCATTCTAGTATATAGATCACTACTCCAGTGATTAAACCCGCTCGTGAAATGGCGGCCCCACTGGAACACGCTCACATAATGCCGGCGACAGCGGTGCCCTTTCACAAAATGGCAGTGACAACTATGCTCCGTCATGTCACTGCTGCTTTTCCTGAGTCAAGTTACAGCTGATCTTCATGATCCAAGTCACATCTGATCTTCATGAGCCAAGTCAAGCCACAGCTGATCTTCATGAGTCAAGTCAAGCCACAGCTGATCTTCATGAGCCAAGTCAAAGTCTCAGCTGTTCGTCCAGAGTTAAGTCACGTCTCAGCTGGTCTCCAAGAGTCTCGCCATGTCAAAGCTAATCATCTAGAGTCACCTCACGTCCTGTCTGCTGCACCCAGATCCTCAAGGTCAGTCCTTCGTAATCCCAGTCTGGTATGTGGTGTGAGGGATCCTACGGAGGTGGTGGCGTATGCCGCAGAACCTCTTGAGGCGACATCTTGAACTTCTGTTCTGGTTACTGTAGTGGTGCCCAGCAGTAAACTTCCTGTCTGTCTTGTCACAGCTTTGGAGGCCGTCAATGTACCCCCTGTTTGACCTTTCCCAGTCAAGGAGACCATGAACAAACTCTCTGTTCACCATGTTTAGGGCACGGAGGCAGCTTATGAACTTTTGTCTTGTTTGGAACCTGCCATGGAGGCTGAGTGCGAACTGTCTGTCAGCCCAATCTCTACTAATGTGTCTGATTTCAAGCTGTCTGTCTCTCCAGTTTTTGTCAAAGAATCTAAACCTGAGCTGTCTGTCTGGCTGTCTATCATTATGAATTTTCAATTGTATTGCAAGTGGCAACTAAATACTTTTTTTTTTTTTTTTTTTTTAAAGAGAAAGTATGTTAAAAGCAAATTTCAGTTCACATTCATGGTGTCCCAAAATAGCGCAGTTGAGTACACTTGTTCTTAAAGATGTTCTTAAGGTTTAGGTACTAAATAATGATTTTTAGTATATTAAGTAAAAAATTACTGCATAAAAATAAAGCACTTTAAGTACATTATGGAAGTGTACTAAGTGTAAAAAAAAAAAAAAAAGTATTATTTCACTGCACTTTTTTTCACCTGAGTATACCTGTGTGCAAACATTGCAGAATATAGGCTGTGTAATTATGAGGGGTCCTGTGCCACCCCAGCATTGGCTGAACTGGTATTGAGATGAATGGAAATGTTAACGGATATCTTTATCCAGCTATTATAGACCTCCTATGTTTCAACTTAACATGAAACACTTTTTGGCCATTTTCAGGTCAATATGAATAATCTACAAAGCTTTTCTGGGTGCCTGAAGAACTAGCAAGTGTAAACAATTTCATCTACTGCATTAGCCAGTTTCTCAAATAGCAGTTGGCTGTTTACATCTCCTCCATCAATATGCTGCAGAATTCATCATCTTTATAGTCTGTGTTTCAAAGAGCAAACAGTGATCTAATTGTATTGTAGATAGTCTTTAGGCATTGTGGCATTGCTTTTAGGGCTTCTTTAATTCATGTAACAGATGGCACATGAATAGAAGTTTAAAAAAAACAAAACAAGACAAGACACCAGGCACTCAATCAAATTCTCACTCCATACAGATCTGGGACAAACCCGTTGGTGCTGTGGGCTCCCCCTCTGTCACTGACAGCTGAGGTAGGAAGAAGTGGACAATCTGGTGAGGTAAAACAGTCAGACAGTAAGCTGTGCCTTTCACCAGGGTCTCCAAGATGTCTTTTGTATTCCAGCAGTTCTGGTCTAATACACTGCCCATTCAAAAAAACAAACAAAAAAAAAAAAGTCACACACTCTAATATTTTGTTGGACTGCCTTTAGCTTTGATTACGGCACACTTTCGCCATGGCATCATTTCGATAAGCTTCTGCAATGGCACAACATTTATTCCTGTCCAGAGTTGCATGAAGTTTTTGCCAAGACCTTGTATTGATGATGGAAGAGTAGGGCCACTGCGCAAAGTCTTCTCCAGCACATCCCAAAGATTCTCAATAGGGTTAAGGTCTAGACTCTGTGGTGGCCAGCGTTGGGCAGTAACGCATTACTTTGTAACGCCTTACTGTAATTTGATTTTTTTTTTTTTTAATAACAGAGTCATTTAATGCAATATAATTTCCAAATTAGTAATTAGAGTATATTTACAAGCATAGTTACTGCGTTACATCATTGCCGACAGAATGTGTTTTATCATCTGGATTGTAAAAAGGGTGTTGGCTAGCACACAAATTGTCCTCTACGTGAGACCTACTTTGACTGGTAAGCGCCTGTGAGGCGGATAACAAAGTCAGCATGGAGAGAGGAAAGTATGCGTTATGTAGCTGTAAATACAATCATTACTTTGAGTTTATTTCTGTCAAAGGCAAGAACATTATTGTGCATTGTCAATTAAAGGGAAAGAAAAACTTTTCAACCGTGAAAAACTCCATATCTAATTTACAACACCTGATAGGGCAGCACGGCACATTAAAACTTCTTGAGAACGTACCGGGTGCGGAGAGCAACGCACCAACTTCTATTGCCTTCACATAAGTCTCTGTCCGCCCACGCCCACACCCGCACTCGCCCATCAAGTCTTGTCCCGCGCTGCTCTCTGTTGCCTTGAGTCTAACGGGAGTGCAGGTCTGAAATCCACTGGCACTGGATTCGACGCAACAGAGAGCGGCGCGGGACGACACTTTATGGGCGAGTGCGGGCGCGGGCAGGCAGAAACTCATGTGTGTGTGGGATGCAATAGAATAAAATGATTTGTGGGACTCCCGCAAAATAGAAATATCTAAACATAAAATATCTCAAACCAATGAACTGCTATTCATGTATTGCACAAAAGCAACAAGATCAACTAATAGAAAACAAAAACGATTAACACACGTAAGCATATATAGGCAATAGAGTTTCTATTTATAACACGTGTTTGCAGCGTTGAACAATGTTGATTTCTGGAATACAATGGACAATCAGAGAATCCACTCACTGCTCGAAATGCCGTGCATTCTGCAACCACATACGCAGAGGCCTGTTGCTTTTAGTAAAAATAACAGTGATTTGTGAATGCTGATGTTTTAATAAAACATATTTTATCAGGAGCGTTTATGCTGGGATGCAACACACAAACTTACTATTTCACGTAAATTTCGTGGATGTACAGAAAAAACTAGTAATGTAACTAATTACTTTTGAAATAAAGTAATCACAACACTGGTGGTGGCCAGTCCACCTGTAAAAATGATGTCTCATACTCCCTAAACCACTCTTTCATAATTTGAGACCGATGAATCCTGGCATTGTCATCTTGGAATATGCCCATGCCGTCAGGGAAGAAAAAATCCATTAATGGAATAATTTGGTCATTCAGTATATTCAGGTAGTCAGCTGACCTCATTCTTTAGGCACATAACGTTGCTGAACCTAGACCTGACAAACTGCAGCAACCCCAGATCATAGCACTGCCCCCACAGGCTATTACGGTAGGCACTAGACATGATGTGTGCATCACTTCATTCGCCCCTCTTCTTACCCTGATGCGCCCATCACTCTGAAACAGGGTAAATCTGTACTCACCAGACCACATGACCTTCTTCCATTGCTCCGGAGTCCAATCTTTATGTTCCCTAGCAAATTGAAGCCTTTTTTCCCCCGATTAGCCTCACTGATAAGTGGTTTTCCTAAGGCTACACAGCTGTTTAGTCCCAGTCCCTTGAGTTCTCTTCGCATTGCATTGTGCATGTGGAAATGATCTTACTTTCACTATTAAACATAGCCGTGAGTTCTACTGTTGTTTTTTTATGATTTGATTTCACCAAACGTGTAAATCACGAGTGAAGTGATCACCGATCACGATCATTCAAGATTTTTTTCCAACCACATTTCGTCATCGAAGATTATGGTTCCCCACTATCCTTCAAGTTTTTGACAGTTCTTAACCCAATTTTAGTAGTTTCAGCAATCTCCTTAGATGTTTTCTTTGCTTGATGCATGCCAATAATTTGACCCTTCTAAAACAGATTAACATCTGTTGCCAGCTAAAACATAATCATCCATGCAATAATTATCCAATGGGCTCTATTTGCTTAGTTAAATCCAGGGGTTTGTTTGTTTTGGATGGTCAGTGTATATTCAGACGGTGATCAGTACCTGTAGTGTGGTGAATGGCTAGTAGTGTGCAAATGCAACAGCTGGAAATAATTTTCCTTTTGGAGGTCAAGAAAATTTGAGTTTACTTTGGAATTTTCCCTTTATTTTTTCAACTAAACTCCATAAAAATATTGAGCAAATTTACCTTTTGTTTTGTTTTTTAGCAAACTTGGGTATCCTCTGATGAAATTAACCTGGCCATAACAGGAATGTCTGTGCAGATACCGGCCAGACAGCAAGGTGTACTTTACTGACAACTGCTTCTTTACCTGCCCTTCTTGAATTGGCCTTCAAAGACTAAAGTAAGGTAGGGAGGCACTGCTGAACGATAGCTACTGCCAGCTATAGCCAGATACAAATGGGTGTTTTACTGAGCCTGTCTGCCTCTATGCAGTATTTTTAAGATGGACTTCAAAGACTATAATACCAGCTAGACTACTTTTACTGACCACTGCCTTCATCTCACCAATTTTTAAGATGGATTATTAAGCTATTGCACACAAATCTTCTGGTGCATTGCCTGTTGCACTGTTATTAAGAATTTAGACCTTTTGGAGAAAACATAAACATAACATAAACACAAACTAACATACTTACCTAATGACATATTCATGTGATTTGTACAATTAAAGAAAACATGCTGTGTTTTGTGTTAGTATCTGGGGGAAAGAGTTAAAATGTCAAACAATGACAGCAAATACAGACAGTATCTAGAGTGCTGAAATATTATTATTTCTGCAGCATGTTTCAGGAGATCCACTGACAGTGTTGCCAATTTAGCAACTTTGTTTGCTTCATTTAGCGCCTAGTGACAAATCCAGCAAATTTATGGACAAACCTTATATAGTTGAGACTTGTCGGTACTGATGCACAAGCATGAGGTCTTACTTTACACCCTGGCCAATTCATGCATTTTCTCTGATAGGATAGCTCTCAGACTGTAAAAAGATCAGGGGTAAATGCCCTCTGAAATGCATTTGAGATGGATCAATCTGGTCATGTAAAAACAAACAAACAAACAAATAAAAGCACTTCAGGAGGTGGATTGAGACACATTGCAGACACAACTGGACAAATATAAATCCATGTGGTTGATGAAACATTTTAACTCCTTCTAAAATGGTAGCTATCTACACAGACATGAGATGAGCTCTGCACAGTCATTGTCATTAAAAAGCAGGTCATATGGTATTTTAAAGTGTCCTAATATTTTGTTGGAGTCCCCTACAACAGGTTTAAATGCATCTAAAGTCAGAAAACATTGTCATTTTCTCAGAATATACATTTCTCAATGATTTCGAAACAATTCATTTGAGCAGTTCTAAGCTCAAGGTCTGTAAACCCCTCCACATCACATATACATCACACATATATATACACACACTCAACATGGAAGCCTAGAACTACTGAGCATATGGTATGTTTAAAAATATATATTCATAAACAAAACAGGTTTTTAGTTAAATTGTCTTGTTAAAATTTGCAATAATACTTGTGTAACACTGTTGACAGTCAATTAATCCACTCTTAACACAGGTTTGCTAGTTTAACCAATATTAGGGGAAAGAGAGAGAACATAATTTATAGTGTTTCATCCATGTGCTTCTAGAGGAAATATCATCACACTGTGCAAATTATGCGAGAATGGGACAAACCATTCCTTTTTGAGGGAGTGAGGGGGTGGTGTTTCTAGTGGGTAACTTAGTTGACAATGTTTTTTCAGGCACAAATAAAACTTGTTATATCACAATAAACACTTTTTATTTTTTAAGCACACACCTAAATGTTTTTATAACCTAATCTAACTGAAGGCAAAACTATGCAAAACAATTTATATTTGGGGTAATTTTCATGCTTAAATGCAGAGTGAAATGAGCAACTTAGGTGTCACAGCAAAATAGGTGTCACAGTTCTGTCTGTTTGCATTCTTAGTTTCTCCCATTGTCTCCCCCCGTTGATCTGTCTACTTTGGTTTAGTCCCTGTTAGCGTTATCTTGTTCACCTGTCTGTCATTATTAGTTAGCCTTTATAAATCTGTCTTTGTCATGAGTTCCCTGTCGGTCTTTATTGTTGATTTGAGTTTCAGTGTGTGTGGATATCGCTCTGTGTTCCTGCCTGTTCCTCTTGAAAGTAATTAAAATAAGATTTGTTTCGTACGTTGTATCCTGTCTTCCATCCAGCACCAGCAACCGTAACAGAAAGACTGACCTAAACAGTTTATTCCCCGGCGTTTCCCTGCTTTCTTTTTTCCGTTTTTTTCTCAGTGTTTTGTTTTGTTTTTCGTTATGGATAACCCCGCCGTCCTCCTCCTTCTCCTGGAGCAGGGGAACCGCTCTCTCGTGGACCACACTAGAGACTTCGTCCACCTCGT
>JAHKKF010531538.1:0-11673 GCA_019740295.1 Labeo calbasu | reverse complement strand
TATTTTTACATATTTTCACGTTTTTTTATCAGTGCACTATATGTATATGCAAACTTACATTTTAAGTTAATTATATATCATACTACATTAATATTTAATTTCGTATATTTTATTACTAATACAATAAAATACATTATTAATGTATTTTATTTTATTATGATATTATCAGAAATAAAACATACAGTGAGGTCCAAAGGTCTCAGACCACTAGTGAAAATGCTTTGAATTTGCATGTTAATTTAATATGTAGACTTTTTTAAATATCAGTTTTTTCATTGCAATATATGTATATCTAAACTTAAATTTGTAATTAATTATACTGTATTAATATTTAATAATATTATTTAATTACTAATATAATAAAATGCATTCTTAATGCATTTTATTTTATTATATTTTCAGAACTAAAACATATAGATATTTATAATATGTGTGTGTGTGTGTGTGTGTGTGTGTGTGTGTGTGTGTGTGTGTGTAGTTTTCTTTCTGAATATCATAAAATAAAATATGTTAATAATGCATTTTATTGTATTAGTAATCAAATAAATGTAAATAAATATTAATAGAGTATAATATATAATTAATTTAAAAATTAACCTAGATGTACATATATTGCATTAAAAAAATATATAAATAATATTATAAATATAAAATGCAAATTTGAAGCAATTCACAGGTGGTTTTAGACTTTTGACCTCACTGTATATTTTGTTTCCGAGAATATCATGAGAAAATAAAATGCGTTAATAATGCATAAAATACGTTAATAATGCGTTTTATTATATTAGTAATAAAATATATTAAAATAAATATTAATATAGTATAATGTATAATGTATAATTAATTTAAGTTTACATATACATATGTTGCATTGAAAAA
Organism: Labeo calbasu; assembly: GCA_019740295.1. Classification (NCBI taxonomy): domain Eukaryota; kingdom Metazoa; phylum Chordata; class Actinopteri; order Cypriniformes; family Cyprinidae; genus Labeo; species Labeo calbasu. Next base: position 10,794 of record JAHKKF010531538.1, on the reverse strand, counting down.
ACATATACAAATAAGGTAAATATATTTAAAGAATTGCAAAAAAGTAAATATAAAACATTTTCACTGGTGGTCTTTGACTTTTGGATCCCATGTATTTTAGTTTCTTTAAAAAATGAATACAGTGCAATATAATAGTTTATAATACAAATATATACACTGAATAAAATAAATAAAAAATGAACAGTATAATTAATATAACATTTAAGAATTTAATACTTAATAATATTGTTATTATGTCTTATTTATATTATATTTATATATAAATTTATTATTATTTACTATTGAATTAACATTAAAAATTATATTTATTTAGTTCATTTTTCATTAAAAAGAATTATTTTTATTAATATTATATTTCATAATATTGTGTTATTACATTATATTATTTTTGTTGTTGATTGTATTTATTATCAATAATATTATTATACACTACACTGAATTTGAAATGATCTGTAAATAAATGTAAAAAATCAAAATAGTGAAAATATAATAATAATAATAATAATAATAATAATAATAATAATAAATACATTTTTACTGGTGGTCTGATACTTTTTGTGATTCCCTGTTTGTTCACTTCTTAAAATAATTAAAAAAAATAATAATAATACACATTTAGATTTAACATGTATTTGTGTTTATAATATAAATATATACACTGAATAAAGAATAAATAAAAATTAACAGTATAATTAACATAACATTGAATTGTGTGTGTGTTTGTGTATAATTAATTTAATTTATTAAATATATTTAATTAAATGCAAATTCAATTAATTTTTACTTCAGGTTTAAAATTAACATTATAATTGATATAATATTTAACTACATATAAATATATAAATATGAACACACACACACATATTATTCTTTCTCTGTTTTGTGTGCATGTATATGTATATATAGATAGATAGATAGATAGATAGATAGATAGATAGATAGATAGATAGATGACAGACAGGTATAGATATACACACACACACACACAGAAAGAGAGAAAGAAGAACATTACTAAATTAATATTTAATTCGCATATTTTAAATATTGTATTAAAAATGCACATTCAATGCATTTTTACTAGTGGTTTCAGACTTTTGGTCTCTTACTGTATGTTTATTTCTGAGATGATCACAGATGAAATTCCTGATGGATCCAAGTAACTTTTTAGTGCAGCCAAATCTGTCTAGAAATCACGGCAGAAATTGGGAAAACAGATCTAGTGGGCAGAAGAAAGGAGAAATTGAATCATCCTTCAAAGGGTATGATATCAACTGACGTCCAAGAAATAGGCAGCGCAGTAATGGGCCCTTTACCTTGACTCTAGCAGACTCCTGAAGCACAGGTACACCGCTTAAAGTGGTTTCTTTCAGGTTCTCTCCGTCTCATCAAGGCTCTATAGTCTCCAGTCAGACTCTTTTGATTGATGGGGACTATATAGCAGCATCCTGCTCTCAACCAGTTTCTTCAGCCTTTGATCTAATATTCAGAGTTAGATAAAAACTCTAATTTCCTTGAATTGATTAGATTTTGATCCAATGAGAATCTGTATTTGTTTAAAGAATGACATAATGGCATCTTTTGATTTTAATGCAGATTTTTGTTTCCGAGCTCACCTGGCTGCGACACGCTGATTTTTCCGAGCGAGGCGAACCCAGACAGACTGTAATGGCCTGCGTTAATGGAAACTGGAGCGGAAACTAAGGAGGTGGTGGGTCATGGGATTTCCTGACATGACTGTATCAATACGTTTAACATGTTCCTCTTCCATGTTTTACAATCAGACCGCAGGCCCCCTCCGGCCTGCCAAGCCCTTCCCACATAAAACAAGTCAGCATGTCCGTTCTCTGGAGCTTGGAAAGACATTGATGAATCTTCTGAGAGCAAGATGCCATCGCGGTCTGGTCTCCACCCCTTCAAGACCTCCTCCCACCCCCCCGTACTTCTGACGTCCCGGGACTTATATCAGTTCTCTGTCCACAGAGAACATTTGACCCGACCCGCTCAAGCTGTTTGCATGATAACTGTACATTTTCATTTTATATGTATTTGACAGACTGTTTTCATTATTTAGGCATTAGATTAATTGGAGTCAACATTAAAAGAGAGGTTCTTTTATTATTATTATTATTATTATTATTATTTCTGAAAAATAAATTATTGTTTTTAGTTATATGATATTTATTACTACTACAACTACTGCACTGCAATTATTTTGTAAGTTATATGTAAAATATATGTAAATCAAATAAAAATAAAAAACTGTAATAATAATAATAATATTGTCGGTTGTTATTATTATTAATATTATTGTATTTGCACTATATTGATTTTTTTATTATATTGTAATGTAAATTAATTTAAAAATGAGTAAAAACATAATAATAATAATTAAGTTTTAGTTTTTAAAATTAACTATTCATATTTATATTGATTATTATATTTAATAATATTGTTATTTCTTATTCATTTTACATTACATATTTTTATTACATATTATTATTTATTTATATTTTTATATTTCCACTATTTTGAGTATTACATATAAATTAAGATACAAATCATAGAAATGTATTATTAATATTGTTGTTGTTGTTGTTACTGGATCAAGATTATTTATATTATATTTAATAATATTGTGTTATTACACAACATAATTATGACTTTTGTTGTTGAATGTTATTATTATTATTATTATTATTATTATTATTATTATTATTAATATTATATCTGCACTGTTGATTTTCAAATTATATGTAAATTAATTTAAAAAAATCTAAGTAGTGTTTAGAATAATAATTTTAACATTAAAAGTAATATTTTAGTATTATTTATTTTTATTTTAAAACTTCATTTATTTTTTATATTTATATTACATTTATTAATATTGTTATTATTTTATTATTATTATTTTACACATTATTATTATTATTTATTTGTTTTTATTTTTATATTATTACACAATTATTACACAATATAATTATATGTTTTTGTTGTTGATTGTTATTATTATTGATAATATTAGATTTGCACTATATTCATTTTTATATTATATGTAAATTAATGAAGATATAATCTAAATAAATCTAATCAAAATAGTGAACATAATAATAACAATTTCAACATTAAATGTATTTCAGTATTATTTATTTTCATTTTTAAAATGAATGATTTCTTATTTATATTATATTTAATAATATTGTTATTATTTCTTATTTATATTATATTTAATAATAATAATAAAATATATAATAATGATAATAATTTTGACATTAAATGTATTTCAGTATATTCATTTTTAAAATGAATTATTTATTATTTATATTTATATTACATTTAATAATACTGTTATTTCTTATTTATATTATATTAAAAATTATTAATATTATATTTACAATTAATCATAATAATAATCTCAACAAATGTATTTCAGTATTATTTATTTTCATTTTTTAAAATGAATGATTTATTTAATGAGATTATTTCATTTATATTATATTTAAAATTAAAAATTATAATAATCATAATAAATAATTTCAACATAAAAGTATTTCAGTATTATTTATTTTCATTTTTAAAATGAATACTATTTTTGTTATTTCTTAATTACATTAAATGTATATTATATTTGATAATACTATTATTATTTCTTATATTATTTACATAATTTATAGTTATATTTCTTATATAATAATAATAATAATATTGATACTATTAATAATATTTTATTAATAATAACACATTATATAACATATACATATATTTTATTAACAATTAATAAATAAAAACAAAAACTTAGCAGGTCATTATAGTTAAATATACTTTAAATCAAGTACTGAATCAAGTATACCAATCTGAATCCAGACCTCGACTTTTTTATACCGGCCCAAACTTCAGAAAGACTTATAAAACATAATAGCTTTACTAAATATTTGGAATTGGACTCTATTAATGTTGTAAATTAATACATCCTCTTTAAAGTCCCACAACATTTTTATACCACACACCGCTGCGTTTCTAACTGCTTCTGTAGATACACTAAAACCCAGTGTGAGATTTTTCATTGTCAGCTCAAGTTTTACGGGAAAAGGAGTCTGAATCAGCGAGCGAATTTTAAAGCACTCCGTTTTCCTCAGGAAATATCTGCGCAGCAAACCAACAGAGCAAACAACTGTGTTCACCAGACACATCTGAGATGAGAACTAAAGCGAAGCTTCCTTACAGGAGACGTGCACCTTGTAAAAAACGAGGACAGGGTTGTTTTTTTGCAACGTTGTGTAAACATTTAAAAGTGTATTCTCCTTCATGTTCAAGTAAGGCTGTCACTAACGATTATTTTGCTAATCGAGTAATCTGTCAATTATTCTGACGATAAATCGAGTAATCAGATAATTATAATTATTTTTTGTAGTAATAAAAATAGACCTATATGAACAATAGCCTTTGACTTAAAATGCATATGGGTCATTCTATAATTAAGGGTACATTTCAAATTTGACAATGTGAAGAAAAGTTTTCCTGTTTCCCAAAAACCCAAACATGACCTTACATCGCTGCTTTGAAACAATTTGTATTATATAAAGTGCTATATAAATAAAGATGATCTGTAGGAATATGTGCATAAAATACCATCTATGTTTGCTGCTGTCCACCTTGTTACAGGGTAACACAGTTGACAGGTAACTTAGTTGACATTTTTAGTGTTTTGGGCCTATACTCAACATGGAAGCCTAGAACTACTGAGCATGTGGTATGTTTAGAAATATATTTTAATAAACAAAACATAAGTTTTAGTTAAATTGTCTTGTTAAAATTTGCAGCAATAATATTTGTGTAACACTGTTGACAGTCAATGAATTCACTATGGACATAGGTTTGCTAGTTTAACCAATATTAGGAAAAGAGAGAGAACATAACTTCTAGTGTTTCATCCATGTGCTTCTAGAGGAAATATCATTGTACTGCCCAAATTATGTGAGAATGGGACAAACCATTCCTTTTTGAGGGGGGGTTTTCTAGTGGGTAACTTAGTTGACAATGGTTTTACGGACACAAATAAAACAAGTTATATCACAATAAACACTTATTATTTTTGAAGCGCACTCCCAAATGTCTTGATAACCTAACTAACTAAAAACAAAACTATAAAATTAATTTACATTTTAGGTAATTTTCATGCTTAAATGCAGAATGAGCAACTTTACAAAATCGGACTGTTGATATGAACACCATTTTTAAACAAAAAATATGTCTTTTCAAAACATATAGTAGTGTGAGTGGGAAAATTATTATTGTGTGCTAGAAAATTAACCATCGGGGCTTTATATGGATGAAAATATATTAAAAATATACTTCACCGACATGAGGTCTACCCACAATTATAGAATGACCCATATAACAGCAATAAGGCAATAACAATTAGTTTAAATAATCGGTTTTATTGAACAAAGCTATTAAAATACATCATGTATTATAAACAACAGAGCTAATGTACATTACGCATTACAACAAATGCCTGCAGATGGCGCCAACGGCTTAACGATTGTTTTTACACTTTACTGTGATCTGTTTAACTGACTAAACAATAAGTCAAATGTCCAATTAATCTTTAATATCTGGCCAATTATTTATGACAGAAAAGCTACAGCCACTGTAATTTCTTGAATGTGTGGACATCAAAACGTGTAAACTTAAGAGTGAGGGTTTAAACTTTTATTTTGAAATCGCGATGAACAGTTAGCATATTGATAATAATGTATCCTCCTGTGTTTGTGGAGGTTTATAAATGATTTACCTTACAAATGCGTTAAATAGCGCACGTTTCGTTCCCAGGTGAACATTATAATAAACCCAAACTCACAACAACACGCAGAGATGAGGTTTGAGACGCTCCACACAGGTAAATGATAACAGTTTGTGTAGCATTCACTGTAAACATAGCCGCTCTGAGACGCACGTACGTAACCTACACGGATGTAAACAGTTAAAGCGCATATATTAAACCTGCAACGCATATATGTATTTAATTGAATCGTAGCATTTGTGAATTCATAACAGTGTTATGTATTATTAGGACTTTTACATGGGTTTAATATGTGGAATGCGCTACATCCGGGATTCTGCCGATCACTCGATATGGCAAAATCCAAACGAGTATTTTTTAAAAATCCAATACTCAAATAGAATCGAGGAATCGTTGCAGAACTAGTCCGAAGGCAAATCATAAATTTAAATAACAATAATTATTCAGACAAATGATCAAGAATCTTCACAGACGATTTGCTTAGCAAAACACTGCCACTTACAATAACAAAGACGTGTATATTTTGCATACAGTACGTGCCGAAACCGATCGCGGGAGTTTATTACCTTCTCCTTCTGCAAAAATATAGAAGTGGAAATTAATCTGCACCGGTCGAGCTGTGGCTTGGGAAAAAGTGCATATGCCACAGTTTGAAGAACCTGGCATGGCTCGGCTCCACGCATCCCTACATTTCCAAGAGGCTTCGTGAAATAAACGGAGAGTGAGAAAGTCCAGATTCGGTCGTGTTGACCACACAGGGATTTGGGGATTACATCTTGATTACCATGTTTCAAACATCATCTTGCGGTGGAGAGCGACATTAATCAGAGCCGAGGAATAACACATTTAGAGACAACAAGACAGACTTGGCAGGAGCCCGTTTCAAAATAAAGGCCTGAAAACGCAAAAGAGGCCCACATGGACCTATTTAACGTGGAGTGCTGAGGCAGATATTCTTATACGGTATATTTAGGGTGTCATGTTTCCCTCAAGCGAGCGTGGAGGAACACATTCTAGCATATAGAAGGGAAGCGTTTTAATGAAACTTTCAAGAAATCGTCGCCTCGGCAGGTGAATATGCAAGATTTCCCCTCAACTGAAAATCAAACGAGGTCAGAAAGCCAGTCGAGCCTCCTGGTTCTTCACTTCTGTCGGCCGCAGGAAGAGATAGGAAGCCCAGGAACAGGCTTGATCGATGTCGTGGAGTGTAGAGAGGAAGCAACAACATGGACGGGTGCAGAGGGCTCGGCTATTTTTGCACCGTCGTACGGAAATGAGCCATAGTCCAGAGAGGAAGCAGATAGGCCAGAAAGTGTCGCGTAGCAACCATAAGCAGGAAAAGAAGCTCGTGTTTGTACACATCTGTTGGCGTGCAGAACACCATCACGACATATGCAAATATAACAATACAAGTCAGGCCGGTCTCCACCCCTTCAGGAAGACATTAAATTGAATATATATTTGAGTAATACTGAAATATTATATAAATGTTTATTAATTAAAATTAAGATTGTGAGATATAAATGTGAGTTATAAAGTCAGAACTGCTAGATATAAACTCACAATTAGGAGTTATAAAGTCAGTATTGTGAGTTATAAAGTCAAAATTGAAAGATATTCTGAGGGGAATAGAATTTTCTTGTTTTTACTGAACTAATCCTTTAAAGACATTGTAAAACCAAAAAAAAAAAAAAAAAAAAAATTTAAATTAAGAACACTTTTTAAATGTTTGTAATATTTATTATTAGTTTTTAGTAATATTCAATATTTTAGTTATATTCATGTTCTGTCTTACTGTGTTTTTTCAGAACATTTTAATGTAATTAGTATTAATATAATTATTAATATAATTATTAATAATAATCATTATAGATTTACTAATTTTCCAAAACTTTAGTTTATTATATTAAAATGTATATAAAATTGTTTATTTTATTTTAAATAATAATTAATTTAATAAATAATAATTAAAATACTTTAAATGTTACATTTGATATTTAATAGATATGTAAAAGGATAAAGAACATTATTTATTATTTTTTTAAATATCTGTTATTTAATATGTAATATTAATTATGTTATTTAAACGCATATTAACTTAAATGTTCAGTATAATTAATCTTTTTTTTTTTGCAATATTTATTAATAATTAATTAATTTATTGATAGAAATAGTATTTTCTTCTGTGTCTCCCTCAATTTTGAAATGTATTATTTGAATATTAAATGAAACAAAAGTTGATATTTGAAAATATGTGTAAAAGCATAATGTATATTTACACGCAAATTTATAATTAATTTTTATTTTAAATCTAAATCAAAATTACTAAAAAAACTATATTTTAAGTAACAATAAATAAATACTATTTAATAATAAATAATATTTGTTTTCATCTTTAAAATGCTCAATTTTAGCCATACTTAATAAAATTGTGTTATTACACAATATAATTATTTCTCATGTATATTTAAAATTGTTATTTTAAGAATTAAATATATATGTAAATATTATTATTATAATTATTATTATAATTTTTTCTTCACATTTTTTCATCAACATTGAAAAAAAAAAATAATAATAATTTTAAAAGTAATATTTCTGTGTTATTTATTTTCATTTTTAAATTAAACATTTATTCTTTAAATTTATATTATATTTAATAATACTGTTATTATNGTGTTATTACACAATATAATTATTTCTCATGTATATTTAAAATTGTTATTTTAAGAATTAAATATATATGTAAATATTATTATTATAATTATTATTATGATTTTTTCTTCACATTTTTTCATCAACATTGAAAAAAAAAAAAAAATAATTTTAAAAGTAATATTTCTGTGTTATTTATTTTCATTTTTAAATTAAACATTTATTCTTTAAATTTATATTATATTTAATAATACTGTTATTATTTCTCATTTATATTTAAAATGATTACATATTATTTTCATTATTATTATTTTATTTACAAAATTACAAATCAAAACTAAATATATAATAATAATTTTTAAAAAAAAATTATGTATTATTTATATTTATGTTGTTTTTAATAATAATATTATTTCTTATTTATATTTTATGTAAATTGTTATATTGTTATGTTATTAAATCGACATATTATTATTTTTATTATTATTATCTTCATCATCATCATCATATTTTTTTAATGAAAAAAAACCTAAGTAAAAATTACAAAATAAATAAATAAATGAATAAATAAACAGATAAATTAAATAGAAATCTCTCTTATCTTACACCTTCTGGAAAGCCATAGATGACTTGGTTACCTTGGTTAGTATGACCTACGTTTTAAAGATATTTTTAAGTATTTTTAAAATATTATTAAAATGTATATTTGTTTAATTTAACAATACAATATATTCAAATTTAATTCTCATTTATTGATAATAATAGTATTTCCCTCATTGTCCCCTCACTTTTGTCTTTACTGGAGACCTTGCTGTATTATTTTAGTACATTTTATTTACAATATATTATACAATAATTATTCCTAAATATTATTTATGAAACAAACATGAAAATTAATACTAAACTTGTATTTATAATTAATTTCAATAATAATATTAAAGTATCATGTACTTTTTTACACTTGCATGCAAACACAACAAAGAACATTGTGAATCCTCTTAAGTAAAAACAAAAAATCAAAGTCAAGCCACTGATCTCTCATACATATTTCGAGGACAAGAGAAACATTATGAGCTCTGTTCGCCGTCCACGGGAGTCATGATTAATATGGCGTCGCCAAAAAACTCTCCCTTTCCATAATTGGATACAAATGATATATATCAAAATCATTTTCTACATAGGTGGCACTTAAATGTGCTTTACAACGATGAAGTAAATCTCTCAGCCGACATCCTCCTAAAAATACTGCCCTTTTTCATCTCTGCATCGCAAAGTCTGGTCCGAGGGCCGCCCGTGTGGTCCCACCTTAATCGTTTTCAGTTAATATCACAGCTGGACGGCGGTGGTGGGAGACAGGAGAGAAAACCCCTAAACCCGCGTCAATAAAAGACAGAAAGCGATCGCCTCCGACCGGCCAAGTTTTAGGGTCAGACTTGGGACGGTTGCAACAACAACAGCGGCGCGTTAGCCGTCGGGCTCTTTCGCCGACTTATCGAAAGGCTTTATTTAAACGCAGAGGTACCTCGAGTGTTCCCCGTGGCCTCCTTTATTTTCTGCCTGCAGCATAAGTGGCGGCTGACCACAGTGTTTTGATGGGGCGGTCGGCTGCCCGTCCTGTTCCCACATTTCCTAGACCACGGCGAGGAAGGCGCTTGTTCAACATGTTTCCCGCCTCAATACCTCCCACGTGTCGAGCGCTTTCAACGCGACATGACATCACATGATTTAAGCGACTTGCGCTGCTGATTGCAAACAGACGCTGAAATGTCTCTTCTGAGGAAAGCCTATCCTCGCGGTGGCTTGTAAAGCTATTTTAAATGTATAATGCACAGTTGACTTCATTATAAGTTCTTAAAGTCAACGTGGAATGAAAACGGAGCCTGTATGTTTGCTTAAAGCTTGTTTTGGTTCCAATTATGAAAGAGTGATCAGTGTATGTTATTGCTAAATAATTAAAATAAAGCTGATTTGGCAATCTTCAATCAAATGCAGTCACATGTAAACTTTTCTATTATAAAACGGATAGTTCCAGTCCTTAATTCTGATTGGTTGAACCATGTTCGAAGCTGTTGTAAATTACACTACAAACATACACCTTTGTTTACGTCTGTGTTGCTTGGCAACCACTTTGTTGCAATCACAACTGTTTCTACATTGTTTGGCGGAAGAATAAAGCAATAAGCCCCGAGAAGCCGTGGTTTACACTGAATTTATAACAGCTAAGGGGCGTTGTTAACTCCCTTAGCTGTTATAAATTCACTGTAAACCACAGGTTCACGGGTCTTAATGCTTTTATAAAACGGTTATTCCATATACGTAGTAAAGTTTTAACAAAATAA
>JAHKKF010531536.1:0-28393 GCA_019740295.1 Labeo calbasu | reverse complement strand
GTATGCAACTATTACAAGGTTCAAACGCTCACTGATGCTCCAGGAGAAACGATGCATTGAAATCCGGGGGGTGAAAACTTTTGAACCGAATGAAGATTCGTACGTTTGTCTTATTTAGCCTAAATATCATATTTTTTTCCATTTAGTACTGCCTTTCAGAAACTACAGAAGATACTTGCATGTTTCCCAGCAGACAAAATATGTTAAATTTACCCTAATCTTCAAATTCCAAAAGTTTTCACCCCCCGGCTGTTAAAGGAGAAGTCCACTTCCAGAACAACAATTTACAAATAATTTACTCACTCCCTTGTCATCCAAGATGTTCATGTCTTTCTGTCTTCAGTCGTGAAGAAATTATGGTTTTTGTGGAAAACATTTCAGGATTTTTCTTCATATAATGAACTTCATTGGTGCCCCGAATTTGAACTTCCAAAAAGTAGTTTAAATGCAGCTTCAAAGGGCTCTAAACGATCCCAGTTGAGGAAGAAGGGTCTTATCTAGCTAAACGGTCATCGTTTTCGAAAAATAAAAATTTGTATACTTTTTAAGCACAAAAGCTTGTGTAGCACAGGCTCTGGCATGCGCGTCCACGGGTCGTTCTTGAACAATTTGTTCATTTTGAACGAATCTTTAATGTGACTCGGGAAGAACGAGTCATCTCAGGGAGTGATTAGTTCAGTCGCACATGTGCAACATCCTATTAGGTTCTGTACTTAATAATTAGTTTCGAGTCTTTGGGTTTTTTGAGTCGTTCGTTCATCTTATGGAGCTGTCACGTGATGCTGATTTTGCTAAAATGAATGAAATGACTCGAAAAAAGATTTATTCATTTTGCTGAACGAGACTCAAAGGTCCAAGTCGGTAAAATGATCCGAACTTCCCATCACTACTACAGATCACGTCTTCGAATCACCACAAGTTTGTCGTCTGTGTACTTCGGCTCAAAAAGTTAGAGTATGGCGAAAAACTCCATGTTATTTTCTCCTACAACTTCAGAATTGCCTGACATTGTTGTACCTTTTTGTTTGTAAACAGTGTTTGACTTACTTGCACTTTCTTAGTGTTTGCGCTTTCGCTTTGTAAACACTGGGTCTGTAGTTCCGCCTACTTTCCGCGTGGCCTTTCGACGTTATTCAATAGTACGCGAACACGCATCCCAGAGCCTGTGCTACACAAGCTTTTGTGCTTAAAAAGTTTATAATTTTTTATTTTCTGAAAAAAATGACAGATCGTTTCGCTAGATAAGACCTTTCTTCCTCGGCTGGGATCGTTTAGAGCCCTTTGAAGCTGCATTTAAACTACTTTTTGGAAGTTCAAAATCGGGGTGCCAATGAAGTCCATTATATGGACAAAAATCCTGAAATGTTTTCCTCAAAAAACATAATTTCTTCACAACTGAAGACAGAAAGACATGAACATCTTGGATGACAAGGGGGTGAGTAAGTTATTTGTGAATTGTTGTTCTGGAAGTGGACTTCTATTTTAATGCATTGTTTCCTTCTGAAGCATCAGTGAGTGTTTGAACCTTCTGTAATAACTGAGTCCCTCAGTTGTCCTCAGTGTGAAAAGATGGATCTCAAAATCATACAGTCATTGTCACACAGTTCTGTCCATGTTTCCATTATTACAGGTGATGGTACGGCCATGTGGCTGCATGAACGGAGGGTCGTGTGTTACTAACATCAAGTATCCAGCGGGCAGCGGCGAGTACCTGTGCACGTGCCCGGCAGGTTTTAATGGCGACCGGTGCCAGGAAGCGCAGAACGAATGCAGCTCCAACCCGTGTGGAGCAGGAGTATGTGTGGATCTGATCCATGGGTTTGAATGCCAGTGTCCTGCTGGACTCACAGGTAGTTCCATTCACATTCATTTTCTTTGGGTTCACACAAAAATGAAAATTGCCCCATGATTTACTCACACTCAAGCCATCCTAGGTGTATATGACTTTCTTCTTTCAGACAAATACAATCGGAGTTGTATTAAAAATGTTTTGGCTCTTGCAAGCTTTATAATGGCAGTGAAAGGTGAAAAAGTGTTCTTCTGAAGTGAATCGATGTGTTTGTGTAAGAAAAAATCCTTATTTACAACTTTATAATTCAGAGTGATTCAGTGTTTTGAATAAATCGTTTGAGTGAATGATTCAATTGTTTATAGGACTTTAGCTTGATTTGTTTTTAAACAATTCAATTTTGAATGAATCATTTGATTGAATGAATAATTGGTTATCACAATAAAGTTGCGATCACATTTACTGTTTTCACATGTGAAATCCTTTAATTTCTAGAGAAATCCATACTTATACTTATGAGACCATCACTTGATTAGTTTCTGAAAGAATCAGTGTTTTGAATAAATTGTTTAAGTGAATGATTCAATTACTTATAAGACTGCAACTTGATTCACTCTGAATGAATGTGTGTTTTGAACAAATCGTTTGAGTGAATGATTCAGTTATGTATAAGACTGTAGCTTGATTTGTTTTTGAATGAATCAGTGTTTTGAGCAAATCGTTTAAGTGAATGATTTAATTACTTATAAGACTGTAACTTGATTAGTTTCTAAATGAATCTGTGTTTTGAACAAATCGTCTGAGTGAATGATTCAATTACTTATAAGACCATAACTTTTGTGTTGGAAAGAATCAGTGTTTTGAACAAATAATTTGAGTGAATAATTTAATTACTTACAAGACCGTAACTTAATTTGTTTCTGAAAGAATCAGTGTTTTGAATAAATCTTTTGAGTAAATGATTCAAGTACTTACAAGACTGTAGCTTGATTAGTTTCTGAATGAATCAGTGTTTCAAATAAATTGAGTGAATGATTCAATTACTTATAAGATTGCAACTTTATAAGTTTTTAAAAGAATCAGTGTTTTGAACAAATCGTTTGAGTGAATGATTCAGTTACTTATAAGACTTTAGCTTGATTAATTTCTGAAAGAATCCGTGTTTTGACAATCGTTTGACTAAATGATTCATTGATTACCACATTTAAGGTGTGGTCACATTTACTGTTTTTACATGTCAAATCCATTTCTGTAAAAATGAATGCAAACCAAGCCAAGAGGAGAAATGTTTTCCTTTGCTGTAAACAAAACGTGGTTTTCACGAGACTAGCATATTCTCACTGTAGCTTACTCTACACCTACATCCTATGTTAACCGCTAGAACGCAACACTCTTGTAAATGCGTGTACGACAGTTTGCGGAAGCTAGAGATTGTGGTTTTCAAATATAGATATTTTTCTTACATAAACACATTGATTCACTTCAGAAGGCCTTTATTAACCCTCCGGAGCCATGTGGAACATTTTTTATGATGGATAAATGTACTTTATTGGACTTCAAAATCTCAACACCCATTCACTGCCATTATAAAGCTTGCAAAAGCCAGAACATTTTTTAATATAACTCAAAATGTATTTGTATGAAAGAAGAAAGTCATATACTCCTAGGAATGGTTTGAGTGTGAGCAAATCATGGGGGAATTTAACTTTTTTCGGTGAACTATTCCTTTAACATTTCAGGAGATTTAGCTAGAACTGCAATTATAGCTCACTTTCCTATATGTTAATACATTATATTGACATTAATATAAATCCTCAAGGAACAATTAAGAGTTATGACTAAGGTTTTATTCTTTTTCTCACATTATTGCTCTGGTACTTCATCCTTGGATCAATATTTTATATTTATTTGTGTATGTGTGTGCATCTTATTGATTTCGTAGCAGATCCTCTAAATAAGCACAAACTCTTGGCTCCGTTTCATTCTTGATCCAATTACAAAGTCGTGTTTTGCCAAAACCCATTCCTAGTTATGAGCGAGAAGATCAGCTCATTTAGTTTCTCCAGGCTTGAAAGCCGCCGAGTGCATGTGGGTGAAAACAAAAGACTCAAAGGTAACAAACGCTCCTGTCTGGAAATTTCCGAAAAGTCAGAAGCTGAACTGTTGATGTTTTCACACAGCGTCTATTCTGAGATCGGTGGTTGAAATCTCCTCGCTGCCGATGTGTGAATTAGTCTTTCCCGGCTGATTGCAATGCCTGTTGTGTCTTGAAGATGAAATGTTAAGCTCTTCTGTCAAGACTGAAGCCTTTTACCTTTCTTTTTACCTTGGTCAAAGAGTTTGTCCATTTCCACTAATGGCGATGCTTGCGTGAGATAAACCGACACTGCTGATTGGATAAAAGTTTGTGTTTTGCTGTGGCTTGTAATGCTTTGGGCTTTTGCAGATGGTTTGGACATTATTAAAGACCCTGTTCAAACACATTTCTAAGAGAAGCCACAAACAATACAAATAAAAAAAAAATGGACAAATGCCCAGCAGCTACTGAATCCACACAGAGGAAAGAGTATCTGTATGCTATTCTGCTGCTGGGAGTAGTAAACAGGCCAAAACACAGTGATGAATCGACTCCGAAATGTTTTATCTTTGCTGAAAGCAGTGTTTGGTGTGGCCACTTGATGTTTTAGCAGAGGAAAGAAGTGGAGGAAATTATTATCTTCCTCTATAAACAATGCTTCACCACAATTTTAGTGTTTTCCTAAGTATTTGAATTTCAAATGTGCTGCCGCCTTAAAGTTCTGCGTCTGAGAAGTGTGTTTGGACACAAAGTTTAACTGTAAATAAGAGTTATTAGTTTAAAATGAAATAGAAAGTGTTTTTTCAGAGGTTTGAAGCATAATGTTGGCTCTAAAGCTATTGTTTTTCACAGACAGTGACAATAATAATCACAAACGTACCTACATACATAATGAATCAAGATATTGTGCAACAATAAATAAATAAATAAAAGTCACAGTTTCTGAGGAAAACTGCTATGATTCTGGTAAGTAATCGCTGTATCATAATTTAATGATAAACAAATGTGTTAATATTGAATAACTTACGTTTTATACACAACGTCGTCAGTTACGTCATGTATTTTTACACCCACCAATAAGAATAGTTCAAAAGACTTGAGTAGAAACTGTCACACGTATTCTGTTTCTTTTTTTGCTAAACAAAAATGAACAAAAAATCAACAGGCTACATAAAAACAAGATTCACTTAAGAGCTGATTGCAAAACAGAGCTGCGTGATTCTGGATAAATTGGGTTGTTGTTGTTGTTTTTTTAAATGGAAGTTGTGGTTCTCTTACGATTCTGGAGAAAAAACATTAGACAACTAAACAAAATCAGATGTAGGCCTAGTTTATAAGTAAATGATTCAGTGATTCACTCAAGATTTACTTGGTTCATTACTAGATGAATCAGTGTATTTGAATGAATGATCAAAGACAAATACATTATTAACAGCCCCTTTTCGCTACCTACTGGCATAACAACGTAATCGATAAATCTTTAACATTATTTGGATTGTCAAATTAGCTTTTAATAGGATGATTTACTCTATTTTGATCTCTACCGTACATACGAGTTTATATCCAGACTATGAACTTTTATCCCGGTACTTCTGTGATTATTTGAATGTTTGTAACACAAATAATGAACTGTCTGGTTGAAAGACTGTGAAACTGTTTCATTCACATACATGACAGTGACTCTCGTTAGGTCAGCGGCAGCACGAACGCAGATTTGAATGTTCAAATCACTGGTCGTTCGCTGCACGGAAGAAAGGTTGAGGAATCAAACAGATGAATCATTGTAATTTAAGAACAGAATCATGTTAGTATTTGAATCATGTTTGTGATCTTTAACGATCTGTTAAATTAAAATGCTTTGTCATATTGGTGGTGACACCTCTATTGCAACATGTTTAGCTTATTACAAATATTATAGGCTACTTTGCTTTTTCAACTTCTGATCGCAAGTGTAGCCATACTTTGGAGCGCTATGCGCTTGTATTAGCAAGCAAGGTCCTGGCAGATCACTAGGTCGGGTCCTCACAGAGGAAAAAAAAAGAACCGCATATAGGAATTGATAGGCGGAATCAAAATTTTAATTTCACAAGAACTATCCAATTCCTGACCTTATTAAGCCGATTCTGGAATTGGAATCGATTTTCAATACCCAACTCTACTTATAAGACAGTAACTTGATTGGTTTCGGAAAGAATCAGTGTTTTGAGCAAAATGTTTGAGTAAATAAATCAATAACTTATAAGATTGTAACTTGATTGTTTCGGAAAGAATCAGTGTTTTGAGCAAAACGTTTGAGTGAATAATTCAATAATTAATAAGATTGTAACTTATTTTGTTTCAGAAGGAATCAGTGTTTTTAGCGACTTATTTGAGTGAGTGATTCAATTACTTATAATACTGTAACTTGATTTGTTTTTGAAAGAATCAGTGTTTTGTGAGAATAGTTTGAGTGAGTGATTGATTGAGCGATTACCGCATTAAAGGTGCGTTCACATTTACTGTTTTTGCACATGAAATCCATTAATTTCCATGGAAGTCCACGTAATTGTCAACTTATAAGAAAGTCACTTGATTCAAACTTAATTTGTTTCTGAAAGAATCAGTGTTTTGAATAAACTGAATGATTGAATGTGAATGATTCAGTTACTTAAGACTGTAGCTTGATTACTTTCTGAAAGAATCTGTGTTTTGAGTCATTTGAATGAATGATTCAATTACTTATAAGACCGTAAACCGATGCGTTTCTGAAAAAAAAAAAAAAATCAGTGGTTTGAATTAATCGTTTGAGTGAAAGATTCATTCATTTCCGCTTTATAGGTGTGGTCACATTTACTGTTTACACATGTGAAGTCCATTCATTGCTAGAGAAATCCATGCGAACTTATAAGACAGTTATTTGATTCAAACTTATAAGACAGAATCACTGTTTTGAACAAATCGTTTGAATTAATAATTCAATTACTTATAAGACTATATCTTTGTTTCTAAAAGAATCAGTGTTTTGAGTGAATCGTTTGAGTGCATTATTCAATGACTTATAAGAGTAACTTCATTAGTTTCTGAAAGAATCAGTCTTTTGAACAAATCGTTTGAGTGACTGATTCATTGATTACCACATTACATGTGCCGTCACATTAACCATTTTTGTTTGCAAAATCAATGCATTTCTATAAAAATCCACATGAACTCATTGAACAGTCACTTGATTTGTTTCTGAAAGAATCAATGCTTTGAACAAATCGTTTGAGTGAATAATTCAATTACTAGAAAGTAACTTGATTTGTTCCTTAAAGAATCAGTGTTTTGAATGAATCATTTGAGTGAATGATTCATTGATTACCGCATTAAAAGTGTGGTTATGCATGCAAAATCCATTAATTTCTATAAATAATCCACATGAATTTCTCGTGAGATAGATTCCACATGCAGGTTTTGCAGCAGGATCAATTTTGTAAAAATTGCAAAAAAAAAAAATTAATTCATGAAGAAACCTCGTTTTGGACGCATTAATGTTTGAATCACCCATAAAGTTACATTTTGCCACTTACTGGCGTAACAATGTAATGTATAAACATATACAGAAACAGTCTACACACATTTAATAATAATAAAATAATGTTTTTTTCTGTTTGCAGGTGCCACGTGTCAGGAGGATGTGAATGAGTGTGAGAGAGGACCGTGTTTTCCTGGTGTCAGGTGTGTGAATGGCTTCGGCTCCTTCAGGTGCGGCCTCTGCCCTCGGGGGCTGGAGGGAGATGGGATCTCCTGCAAAGGTAGGAAAATTACATTTCCTCCCAAAGCACATCTACTTCTGAAAAGGAGTCTTTTCCTAAGAAGTTAAACAGTCCCAAACAAAATGTGACCTCAGTTTTGTTGTACACACAAAAAAGGGGAAAACGGTTTTCTTTTCTTGTTTCTCGTTCACCCGCTGATGCCAAAGCAGCACAATCCTGCAGTTCTCCCCAGAGTTTACGTCAGGGAATGCAGGGTTTTTCATTTCAAAGCATCAAGGTCTCAGCTTGAGTGCTTCCCTTTATAATATGCTCACAGAATTGCCAAACAGGAGTCAAAATAGTCTATTTCAATAAAGTAATGGCTACATCATATTTTGACTTGTTAAAAAGGTTTATTTTTCAATATTTTTAAACTTTTAAACATGAAATATAATTTTTATGGTGAGATTTAAAACACAAAATCTGAAAATAAAATAATTGTATGTATTTTAAACTGTCAAATTTGTATCAAATCAGAATCTATTGTCATTAAGCCTTTTATAAACCTTGGACCTTAAAGCTCAGTGATTAGTTATTTGTGTTTTACAAAACATTGTGTTTGTCTTTGCACTGTTGCCCAAGAGGCTCCTCACAGCTGTTTTCCATCTTCCTCCATGCGCCTTGACAAAATGCTCTGCAAATGTCTTTTGACCATAATCTGCAAGCGATAAACCCTCGTTCAGGGAAGCTCTGTGTTCACGGTTTTCTCCATCAGAGGGACAGAGATTTGATGACTCCTTCATCCAAGTCCCGGGCCTCTATTACAAACACAATCTGTCTGATTGCAGCATACAGAAATACAACAGAGCAGCGAGAGCTGGATCCGCCACCCTGCTTTGATTATGACCAGCAGAACCGCGGGAGGGAGAGCAATACAATCCAGATGGCACAAGATAGTTATCCACCTTGTGCACACAGTCTCCATGCCAGACTCTGTGCTTGTCCAGAGATAATTGGTAAAACAGCTCCTCGGTAGTTTCTGTGTTGAGAGAGAGAGAGACAGTGAGGAAGTGAACTTCTCACATCTCTGGTGTGTGGATTTTCTGACAAGCTGAGGAGACGACAACCTTAGCTCTGAGACTGTTCTATGGAGAACATTTCACAGCTAGAGAAATGGTTAGGCAGTTGTTGTATCAGGCCGAGTACGGCACAAGATGTTGAATGTCTTCAAAACTGTAAAAGAGCCAAAAAGATCTTCAGTAGGGACGTGCCCAAATAGTGAATCTGTATTCGGAAAGACACGGAAAACCAATAACGCGTTCTACGAAGCCACTAAAGAAACATGGTTAGGTCGCTTAAGTCTCAGTCTTTTAATTCTCCTGCATTTTCTTCAGCAGAAACCAACGTAAAAGTTGAACCACAAGAATGTGATTCATTTCATTTTCATGTGCATCTCTCAACCACAGGCAGTTTTAATTATGGTCCTTCCTAAACATAGTCATGTGACCAAAATTTTAGACGGTTTGTGATATTTAGGTGGGCGACACATCTTACCCCACTCTCTCCTGTCCTTTATTCAGCACTTGTGGCATCAGTAGCAAAAGCTGTCGAGTTGATTTTAAATCATTTCACTCTCTCTCTTTTTCATCAGTGCCAGTAAGATTGGTCACATCTCGTCCCATCACCTCTCACGCTGTCACCTCATCCGTGCCTCCCGCGGTGCTGCCCATCAGCAAAATGCTCGTCCCCCTCTCTAAAACGACCTCCACTCACCTCCCGCCGGAGTCCAACGAAGCTCCAAGCAAGACCTCGGTCACCAAAGCCGCCACCAGCACGAGTCAGAGAACTGGCAAGTAGTTGTTTCTATTGTTCTGTCGCTACATGTCCACAGATGGCCAGGAAACAAAACCGTGAGGGTTTCGTTCGGAGCCAAATCGCCCACTGCTGGTGTCATGACATTGCAGAAAACGATTCTTTGTCTTTCCCTGACACAGCGTGATGTCCCTTCAATCCCCCTAGAGTCATTTCCTGCGCTGGGTTTTTTGTGTGTGTGATGTTCCCAGGAAATGACTTTCCTCCAGCTGCTAAGCACAAAGCAAGACAAGGCCTGCTGGCGTGCCTTTGTGCTCGCACCTCTTACCCTCTCTTCTTGGTATAATGCCTGAAATTAGCGATTCTAATTAGCCATGCCGGGCATTCAGGCTCTCTATGAAACGCAAAAGAGCAAGGTTAGGTAAAGGACGTCTCTCACTCTCTATTTGGAAGAGTGATAGTCAAGAGACAAACAGTCAGATCTGTTTGGTACTGCATGTAGAATCCCAAAGGAAATGCAATTACAAATCTCTGTAATAGCTCTGTAGTGCAAGGAGATGCAAATGAGATTTTCAGTTAGGTCTCAGATTTCTCATTTTAGAGGAGACACTCTAAAAATTAATACTGGCTCTTATTCTCAGGAGAAAACTGAAAACTAAAAAGCAGGAGATGAAAACAAAATTTCAATTTGACCCAATCAAATCATTGTCTTGGAGAAAAAACTAAGATGTTTAAAAAGATTTCTCAAGATAATCTTTTTAGTAGTCTTAGTCTTAGTTTTGAAAAAAGATCTGATGTCCCAAATTCTGCTCACATTTGCCAAGATATCAAGAGTCTTCAATCCTTACAAACAATGTGAACTTTTCAGCCAATTCGTGTTGACATCTTAAGCTCTAGAGGTGAAATTACTGGGGTATTTTCCTTAGGCCGTAACAAATGTCTCAATTTGACCCCCTCCCTGGTGTCTAGGAGAAACAACTGAGATATTAAAAAGACCTGAGAAAAAGAAAAAAAAAAAAAAACTGTCTTCTTGAGAGTTTAGAAAGAGATCATGAGATACTGAAGATACCTCCTGAAAAATATATATGTCTTAAAAGTTTGGAAAGAGATCTCAACAATGTCTCAAATTGCCCTCACATTTGCCAAGACGTTAGTTTGCAATCAAAAGTCAAAGAAATCGGTATGAGCTCCAGGACTGCTCGCCAAATGCTTGTTGCCATCCTAAATTCTAAAGACGCGTGCACAATTACTGCAAAATCAATTTAATTCCCTTACTGGTGTCTAGGAGAAACAACCGAGATACTGAAGAGACCTCCTGGAAAAAAAATTGTCTTTTCGAAAGTTTGGAAAGAGAACTCAACAATGTCTCAAATTGCCCTCACATTTGCCAAGATATAAGTTTGCAATCAAAAGTCAAAGAATCTGGTATGAGCTCCAGGACTGCTCGCCAAATTCTTGTTGTCGTCTTAAATTCTAGAGATACGTGCAAGATTACTGCAAGATCAACTTAACCCCCTCACTGGGGTCTAGGAGAAGCAACTGATATATTAAAGACACCTCCTGAGGAGAAAAAAAATACCTGTCTTCTCAAGAGTTTGGAAAGAGATCTCAACAATTTCTCAAATTGTCCTCACATTTTCCAATACATTAGTTTGCAATCAAAAGTCAAAGAATTTGGTATGAACTCCAGGACTGCTCGCCAAATTCTTGTTGCCATTAGAAATTCTAACGACACATGCAAGATTACTGCAAGATCAATTTAATCCCCTCACTGGTGTCTACTGAGATATTAAAGAGACCACCTGAGGAAAAAAAAAAAAACCTCTGTCTTCTTGAGAGTTTGGAAAAGATCTCAACAATGTCTCAAACTGCTCTCACATTTGCCAAAACATTAGTTTGCAATCAAGTCAAAGAATCCAGTATGAGCTCCAGGATTGCTCACCAAATTCTTGTTGCCATCTTAAATTCTAAAGACGTGCAAAATTACTGCAAGATCAATTCCTCTCACTGGTGTCTAGAAGAAGCAACTGAGAAATTAAAGAGACCTTCTGAAGAAAAAAAAAACTGTTATCTTGAGAATTTGGAAAGAGATCTCAACAATGTCTCAAACTGCCCTAACATTTGCCAAGACATTAGTTTGCAATCAAAAGTCAAAGAATTTGGTATGAGCTCCAGGACTGCTCGCCAAATTCTTGTTGACACCTTAAATTCTAAAGACACAGGCAAGATTACTGCAAGATCAATATAATTACCTCACTGGTGTCTAGGAAAAGCTAAAGTCTCCATTTTATCCTTACTAAAAGAGAAGTTTTAAAGGGATCTCCTGAGGAAAAAAAGCCAAAGTAATTTTACACATGTCTTCTGAGCTTTGGAGGAGATCTCAACAATGTCTGAATGTCATGGTACCGAATTCTGAATTCGACATTTTAAGATCTCAATATGAACTCCAAAGTTTCTCATCAAATTCTTAGGATAACCAGGCAAGTTGACCTAAACATGATTAGGAAAAAGATTATTTTCAATTGGAGCTATGTTCTTTTCCTCACAACAGGCCTGTCAAAGACAAAGACACAAGAGGACACAAGTCATGAGACCTATGTTTATGGCACTTTGTTGCAAATAGCTCAGGGGCCTAACAATATTTGCTGGGACTGGCACAACAGGCCCCTGGAGAACATCAGGATGGGGAATGTAAATTGGCTTTATGGCTCCGCTCCCCCTCCTCATCTTCCCTCTCGTCTGCCTTTCACTCCCTCAGGTTATGTCCTCTGGGAATAAAATGGAAAGAAAGAAAGATGAGACACCAACCAGAGAGACTTGAGGGGGTTCCCAGGGAATATTTGTACTCTAACCAGCTTTGCAAAGACATATTTGAAGGCTTTTGTCTTTTATTACCACAACGTCATCTTTCAATATTTGCCTCAACATTTTGCTTGATTTTCTTCTGCAACAGTTATTTTGGAGAAATAGAAAAAGAGACAAATGAGACTCTAGGGCTATAAAATTACCATGGATAGCCGCTGCTGAATCCCAATTCCAGTTTAAGAGAAACCACAGAGATATTGAAGAAATCTATTTTGGGATTGTCTTATAATTGAATGATTCAGCGCAATGTTTCTTTCACTCTATGCAAAGAACATTTTAATTTTACAAACTAAAAGGGTCACTGTAGATGGGGGACCCCTTGTAATTGTTTTGAATTGCTGTCTGTTTTAAAGGTTATTACCAATGTAGAAATATCCATTAATAGGATCCCAAAAGAGACTCGTACATTTGAGTTACTGTGTGCTACAAACCCAAAGGTTAAATTAATTCCTGTCGTTCTCAGGTACTCTGGCCGTCCTTTTGTAAATACTAATTGAAAATGAAATTAGACAGTGTCCCCGACGGCCATTTGTCCCCAGGCTGCACTCGAAGCAATTTAAACAATACGTCTCCTTGTATTGTGTCGAACCCTCATTTGCACTTAACTTTCTTGTCTCTGACGTAATTAATGCAGGAAAGGAAACAAAAGGATTGAGATGGAGGACTAGGGGGGATTTGTAAAGTCCACAGAGATTTGCTATACCATGAGTCATCTTTTCCGAAACGAAGATAAGGCCAGAGTTTGAGGAACAGGGACAAATAGCCGCTCAATGGAGAACCGCTATCATCCTTGGGAGCACCTCATCTCTTGCTAATATAGTCTTGCCGGCTTGCAAATTGCATGCCATCACACTTATGGAGGAAGATGAGATGGCAAGCAGAGGGGATGCAAGCTGTCACCCACCTCGGCCGATAAATCCTGTCGTTGTCTAAGGGATTTGCGCTGACCTTGCGGAAATGGGACAAAAAGCCCGGGCAATAACCCTTGATATGTGTAATCACAGGGCCGATAAATCTATTTTTAATGGAAGACAGCTGCTAACTCTTTCATCTTTCTCTGCTCCACTGGCAGAGGGCAGGCTTCTTGTTTTATTTGACACGGCACGTGACGCTCGACAGAACAGGTGCGTGCATCTGGGTGATTGTGAGCAAGATGAGGGCGTACTTACTTAATAAAATATGGCGATGTGACCCCATATACTGCTGCAAAAAAAATTTCTGCATGCTCCAAAAGTGCTCCTGTAACCTATGTGGTGGAATAAAAAGGACACTGGTTTGTTTGGTGGTGTATAAAACAATGGGGTAATTTTTAGTCACAGGAAATGAGGTAAAAATTTCACGGTATTGCTTCACACTTTTTGACTTCAGCACATCTTCCCTAGTGTACGAACGAGACCTCAATTTCCCTGCATAGCTAATCCTTCGCCAGTCTGTTTCCGTCGGGTAACTTGTAGGCTGAGACCATGTGAGAATTGTAGGAGTTGAAGGTTAAATCACGGGAGGACACAGATCCTAAATGCACATCAATCTCCTATTAAAATGCTAATAAGTAAATGCTAACCATCTAAAATCCAGTGTTTCTTCACGGTGCAGGTTTTCCCAAAGGACTAAACGTGACATCCAAGTGTGCAAGTAGGCCGTGTTTTCCAGGTGTTCAGTGCATTGACCTCCGGCCGCCCTACACTGGATATGTCTGTGGACGATGTCCACCAGGGTACCAAGGCAATGGGCGCACCTGCACGAAACAATCAAAACATAGTAGTAAGTAATTTTTGAAATGAACAACACTGCAGTCTTTCATCAACACAAAACTAACTTTGAAAGTTGGTGCATCCTCATGAAGACTTACATTTTAGCTTTGTTTAAAAAGAAGTCTGTCGCTGTTTTCCTCTTCAATCCTTTTTTAATCCTCCTTGTTTCATCTCCCGAAAACGCAGAGCTCCAGTAATTAGAGAAAAACATAACGAACAGGAAACAAGCCTGTTGTAATCCTCAGAATGAGACAGGTGCTTTGATACGGTTGATAAGTGAGACCTGGAAAACGTCTAATGCTCAGCCATGCACAGGCTGCAGCTCGGTGGTTGCTGACCCACAATGTGTTTTTGGCTGACGAGTATAGGGAACGGAAAGACACAGTAAGGAATTAGGGAAAGAATGTGTAAACTCATTTAGATAGGGGATGAAGACAGTGAGGAAGAGTTAACAGAAAACTGGGTTTTTAACAGAGTAGCTGGGGTTTTTCCTCTCTGTTTTTTGCTCTTTGGTTCTTCTTTTACATTTTAAAAAAGCAAAACTACCAGACTGCATCTTATCCCTTCTTATCCCCGGAGTACAGTATGTTACATTTCACTCAGTGGAAATGTTGTTAGACTTCTTAATCTGTTCCTTTGCTTGAAAAATCCCTTGAATACATTTTCCTAGGTTGCAGTATCGCAGCACGACGGTAAAAGCCTTCAGAGCGGGGTAATGACTTTTAATGCATTTTTCCCTGTGAATGGGCCACTGTTGGAATCATTCCTAATAGCGCTGTTATCAGGAGTGAATCCATGAGCAGCCACAGTGGGAACTAGAAAAGAAGCAAGCTAATTCCCTTATTGTCGCCACATGCATTCCAGATTCTTACACACTCAAAAACAACTGTGTGTCTCTGTTGTTAGGATTGAGTCTTTGTTCCCTGCTTGTGGATGAGAGACAAAATAAATCTCGTCACGCGGCCACAGCGACAATTCGTTGTTTATGAGTAAATATACCAGCACCACCATGAGGTTTTAAGCTAGTACTGAGCATCATTGCATCATATAGTTGAGGTCAAAAGTTTACATACACCTTGTAGAATCTGCAAAATGTTCATTATTTGACCAAAATAAGAGGGATCATACAAAATGCATGTTATTTTTTATTTAGTACTGACCTGAAAAAGATATTTCACATAAAAGAGATTTACATATAGTCCACATATAGTTAGAATTTATAAAAATGACCCCTTTTAAAAGTTTACATACACTTTATGCTTAATACTGTGTTGTTATCTGAATGATTAACAGCTGTTTTTTTTTTTTTTTTTTAGTTATAGTTGTTCACGAGTCCCTTGTTTGTCCTGAACAGTTAAACTGCCCACAAATTCTTTGGGTTTTCAGCATTTTTGTGTATGGCTGTATGATTTTGAGATCCATCTTTTCACACTGAGGACAACTGAGGGACTCATGTGCAACTATTACTGAAGGTACAAACACTCACTGATGCTTCAGAAGGAAAAACGATGCATTAAGAGCCAGGGGTGAAAACTTTTGAACAGAATTAAGATCTGTACATTTTTCTTATTTTGCCAAAATGTCTTTTTT
The DNA here is from genome assembly GCA_019740295.1 of Labeo calbasu. Classification (NCBI taxonomy): domain Eukaryota; kingdom Metazoa; phylum Chordata; class Actinopteri; order Cypriniformes; family Cyprinidae; genus Labeo; species Labeo calbasu. The sequence continues at coordinate 12,796 of JAHKKF010531536.1, read as the reverse complement.
TTTTATTTAGTACTGCCCTTCAGAAGCTACAGAAGATACTTACATGTTTTCCAGAAGACAAAATATGTTAAATTTAGCCTGATCTTCAAATTCTCTTAATGCATTGTGTTTCCTTCTGAAGCATCAGTGAGCTCTTAGTTGTCCTTAGTGTGAAAAGATGGGTCTCAAAATCTGCTGGAAAGGGTTCAAATACACAAACACGTTGAAAAAAACAAAGAATTTGTGGGGCCTGAAGCATTTTTCTGAAGTTTAACTGTTCAGGAAAAGCAAAGGATCATTTAGGTAACAACACAGTATTAAGGATCAAGTGTACATAAACTTTTGAACAGGGTCATTTTTATAAATTCAACCATTATTTTCTCTTGTGGACTATATGTAAATGTCTTTTATATATCTTATTCAAAACAGTACTTTTGTATAATCCCTCTTTTTTTGGTCAAACATTTTGCAGACTCTGTAAGGTGCAGAAACTTTATACCTCAACTGTACCTGCACTTCTGGTGGTCTCATTGTGTAAAATCTTTAAAGGTCTGTTCAAGATATCTACAGGATGTTGCTAAATCATAACTGTAGAATATGCTATCAATTCCTTCTTTTCATTTTGGTGTCCTTCTTTTTTTTTTCTTGGTAATGAGCCATACCATGTACCGGCTTTTTAAAGTTATATTAAAAGTTTTTACTGTTCACATGCTTGACAAGTTACTTTTCTTCTTGCGTAATACGCTTTTCCTCTCATCTAGCACCCCGCTACTCACCACAACTGACCCAAGCCAAGAACAACCTTCCCCATGTCTCCCACGGCTTCCCCCATCTGCACCTCCCTGTCCTTCCATTCAGGCATTCTCAGAGACGCCTATCCTCACCAGCGAGGGCCCCACAGCATCAGGCCACCACTCGCATCCCCCTCCCGCCAACCTTTCCACCTGTCACAGGGAAAGGGGAGTTGGTGCTGACGGCAGGACATACACCCGACTCAACTAGCAGCAGGGATCAACTCCTCTCTCACTCTCACAATCAACTGAACGTTCTTCCAAGTCTAGAGGAGCAAGATGCTTCATTTAAAGTCTCGACAGGTGGATTTGCAGACGTCACCCCTGGAAAAGTCACTTTACCTCACACTTCAAGGCATGTTGAGACACTCAGGAAGTCTCCACAGCAGTCCAGTCTGGTCACAATTACCCGACCTCGACCTTGGACACCTTCGGATGTCCAGAAACCCCTAACGGCAGCCCTAACCTCCCTTTCCTTCTCCTTATTGGAGTCTGAGTTCTCCGCAGATGGAGGCCTTGGAGCTGGAATCCAAGACCCCTATGAGACACAGCCACTCCCCCAGGAGAGCTTCACCTACCTTGGTGAACAAAGTCCAACCCAAACTCTGGACAACCAACCAACTCTTCAGAACAGTAGACTCCAAAGCAAGAGCAAAAATGTGGTTGTCCTAGAGGAGAGAAGTTTCACCTGTGCAGATGCCCCTTGCTACCCAGGAGTCCACTGTGAGCTTGCAGAGGATGGGCAACCCAGATGTGGACGGTGTCCTTTGGGGTACACTGGAAATGGGCGAATGTGCAGAGGTAATTTAAAATGCATAGATGACTATTCTTCAATATCCATTGACGAGTTAGTCCTGTGAGTCCGACATTAGAGATTTGTCCAAGACAAAAATTACATGCAGGGGTGTCCAAACTCGGTCCTGGAGGGCCGGTGTCCTGCAGAGTTTAGGTCCAGCTTGCCTTAACACACCTGCCTGGAAGTTTCTACTATGCCTAGCAAGACCTGGTAAGAGCTGGTTCAGGTGTGTTTAATTAAGGTTGGAGCTAAACTCTGCAGGACATCGTCCCTCCAGGACCAAGTAGGGACATCCCTGTTTTAGGGATACAACTTCTTGTTGGGGCAGTACCTTACATTTTTGACCTTATTCACATCTAAAATGTGCATAATAGAACCTTAAAGTAGTTGTCCCTTTACAGCTGCCCCAGTGACAAGCGGTTGTACCCCTAAAGGTAAAATGTTTGCACATTTTTTTTTTCAAAGAGTGTAGACAAGAATGGTCTGACTGACATTGAAAGTGACCAACCACATGCCATTTCAGAGATGATTTAAAGTTGATATCTTGGTAATACCTGGCAAACTGTAGAGAATCCAGTCATTAGTTGTTCCTTAAAAGTACTCATTTTATCAAACTGGTATATTCCAGGTAAAATGATGAGATCTGACTGCCAGAAATGGTGCAAAGCCAGCCAGTCCGATTTGAACTACCAATCTTTTTTATAGTAATTGCCAAATTTATTTGCAGTAGGTCAGTGAACAGATTGTGGGCATGCCTCTGCGGGTCTAGACTATGGAAAAGTGTGCAGCATGTGAAGTTTAAGACTGACAGCTGACAGTAACTGGTGTAAACAATAAGCTCATTCCCCGAGCATGCTCTAGGCATAAGGAATAAATGCATTCCTTGAGCTCCATCCCATGAGTTTGTGAACCTGAGAAAATTAGGAGCAGTGGGTGGAAGAATCACTAGAAACATGTTTGTTATTGTAATCCCATGATATTGCATTACTATGTTAAAATTCACTCAGGACAATGATTACTTATGCATTCATGGATTATGTTAAGGCACTGTTTTAAAGGTATGAATATAGTGTTAACAGGCACAAAACAGTCACAGGTGTCTCTATAAACCATCCAGCTTTTCATTAAATAGGAAGTTTATGTGGCGAACGTTACCCAACTATTCAAATCAGCCATGTATTGCTCAAAATGCTCGAAGGAAGAACTTAGGGTGAATCTTAAAAAGCAAGCATGGTAATGATCTAAAAATATAACGCTAGCGTCACCTGCACTTTTATAACAACTTGCTTTAATTTAAAGTGAAAGGTACATATTTAGAATAGGTTTAGTATATACAGAATCTGTATACGTTTTCGCTTCCTGCGCTTCAGGCCGCAGATGGAGGCAAATATGTGTTTGCCTTTTGACGGAGTAAATGTGACCATGTGTTATTTGTGTTTGCATGCCATTTGTGCCTTCAGCCGTGTGCAGATATGCCTGCGGTAGAAACATGGAGTGCGCGGCCCCCAACACGTGTCGATGCAAGAAGGGATACAGTGGCCCCAATTGTGAAACAGGTCAGAAACAAACACAAAGCAGTGTTTATAATCACATACACAAGCATTTGTTTGAAATAACGTAATTTTGGATTCTCGCAGCTATCTGCAATCCAGCCTGCCTGAACGGGGGGAAATGTGTGGCACCAGATGTATGCGAATGCATGACAGGCTACCATGGAGAGGCCTGTGAAAGTGGTAAGAGCGGTGAAATTTAATTGTCATTCAGCACTAGTGTAAATAACGTGTAAAAAGTGCGTTTTTGAGTTAATTACACTATGAAATGGCTTGACGAGCTGTTTTTCTGATCTTTTTTTAATGGTCAATAGCCTTTTGTTTGTCACAGCCTTTTGTTTGTGAACTGTTATTTTGTTTTGTTTTTTAATTGTTAATAATCTTTTGTTTACATCGCATCCGCATGATTTGCTACCCTTGTGACTGTCCATTTTATATTTGCGTGGGTTAATTTTGTGAACTTGTGTCAAATAGCATACAGATGGCCTCAAGTATTGTTTTTTGGAGCCAGTTTTGCAAATCTGTGCCATTTGTACTTTTCATAAAGCCAAATAATCTGCACAAGCTCGATGAGTTATGCGTTAGCGATTTGTTTTGTGTGATATATGACTCTATTTTGTGTGCATTTGGTCGAATGAATGTTCCCGCAGCTCTCTGCAGTTTGCCTTGCCTGCACGGAGGCACCTGCGTGGGTCGAGACACCTGCTCATGTCCCTATGGCTTCGTCGGGCCCAGATGTGAAACCAGTGAGTCCTGATAAATCATGTTTGCTTGGATTTCATGCGTGTGTGGATGTTAAACACAATCTCTTGCACCCCTAGTGCTCACAGATGGTATTGCATGTGTTTTGGTTTCATTTACACAGTGGTGTGCAACCGTCACTGTCAAAACGGTGGGAAGTGTGCATCACCAGATGAGTGCGAATGTCTGGGAGGGTGGACGGGACCATCGTGTGAGACAGGTGAGTGTGTGTGGTTGGCTCCCAGTGGGACCAATCTCTTCTCACTAAATCCATCATATGTGTGTGTGCTGCTTCCTGGTGGCATTTAGCTGATGTAGAACCTCTGTCTGTTCATTTTTCATTCCGACTCTGAGAAAACACCAGCTATTATTTCAGCCTGATGATAACTACTTCCCATCCACCTGTGAGGATCAATTACTATCAATTGTGCAGAGAGCCTCAGAGTAACAAATGTAGTTTTTATTCACATAAATAATGTTTTTAAAAACCAATATATGTCAACTCTGACTCTCCTAGCAAAGCAATAAGGTGATGCAATAAAATGTTGCCATAGGAAAGGAGTGTTTTTTTAGGAATAGAGAAAGAGGGAGAATTAATTATTTTTATATTGTCAGTTTTCACTCTCATTTTTAAGTTTTACTTGATTTTGTTGTGAGATTTTTTTTTTTTTTTACTCCAAATTAAACCTCATTCCCTTCTCATGAAACTATGGTTACATGTGTAGCCTGAGATGTTCCCTTTCGAGGGAACTCAAACTGCATTCTCTAGTACCTCAGGGAACTATGGTTATATGCGTAACCTGAGATGTTCCCTTGCTTCCTCTAGTGGTCGCAAGAGGACGCATTGCCTCGTTCCCTTCTCAGGAAACAATGGTCACATGCCTAATCTGAGACGTTCCCTTCTGAGGGAATCGAACTGCATCCTTTTGTGACCATTAGAGAATGCAGTCTCGTTCCCTTCTCAGGGAACCATGGTTACATGCGTAGTCTGAGAAGTCCCCTTTTGAGGGAACACAAACTGTTTCGAGTTCCCTTCTCGAGGAACCGTGCTTTCATGCGTAACCTGAGATGTTTCCTTTTGAGAGAACTAGAACTGCGTCATCTACCTGTCGCAAGATGATGCAGTCCGAGTTCTCTCCACTACGTCCGAACAATGTCCTCTAGCAGTCGCGAGAGGACGCAGTGTCTCATTCCTTTCTCAGGGAACCATGGTTGCATGCATAACCTGGGACGTTCCCTTTTGAGGGAACTCAGAACTGCGTCCTCTTTGAACCGCTAGAGAATGCAGTGCCTCGTTCCCTTGTCAGAGAACCATGATTACATGCGTAGTCTGAGAAGTCCCCTTTTGAGGGAACTTAAACTGCATCCTCTAGGGGTCGCAAGAGGACGCAGTTCAAGTTCCCTTCTCGAGGAACCGTGGTTTCATGCGTAACCTGAGATGTTTCCTTTTGAGTGAACCAGAACTGTGTCGTCTACCTGTCGCAAGACGATGAAGTTCGAGTTCTCTCAACTACGTCGGAACAACGTCCTCCTAGCGGTTGCGAAAGGACGCAGTGTCTTGTTCCCTTCTCAGGGACTATGGTTAAGGTTTTTATCAGTTATTTCTATTTTAGTTCATTTAGTATATTAATTACATACTACTTCTAGCCCAGAACTCACTGTTGTATAAACATCATTGTGGCACAGCATGTACAAATTCAATTTAGGAATTTTAAAAGCTTTTTAAAGAGCTTGACAGCAAACAATTTCTTTGACAATCATTAGCAGGCCAGTTTTTCTCTTTGAAGGAGTAAATCATTATTTTTTTAACAGCTGAGCTGTTATTTTGACCTCACAAACACTCAACAGTGGGATCTGACCCCAAAACAACCACCAAGGTTTCATTCTTGTTTTATTTAATAAATGTATCTGTCTCCAGCTCTGTGTGACCCCGTGTGTCTTAACGGTGGAACCTGCATTTGGCCGAACTCCTGCACCTGCCAGCTTGGTTTCTATGGGGCTCGGTGTCAAAACGGTAACAGCACTTCTTTGTGAATCAGCTTTCCTGATGCATCGCCTTGTTTTTTTAGAGCTTACAGAGGCCGGATATCAATTTCTTAAGAGCGTGGGGTGAAGCTTGACTACTGCACTTTAAAACGATAAAATGGACCAGCCCTAAAAAACATTTGGATTCTATTGAATTCTTGCGCACATGTCGTAGCCCCAGATTCAGGATGTTTGATGTGTATATATCGATTCCTCCACGGCAGCTTCATGTGGTGAGGAATGATTTGTGTAATGGCTTGAAACAGCCGCTTGGTAAAGATGTTTTTGATGATGGGGAATGACTCTAATGTCTGGGTTGCTTCAAGTTTTGTGAAATGTAGGAGCTTTTAGAGTGCGTTTTCCCAGTGATGTTAGATTTTCTGTCTGTTATTTCACCTTTCGGTTGTTTGATATGTCCGTCTTCAGTTCAAAGAACATAGGTGTGATTTTCATTCATCAAATGCTGGACGTTTTATGTACTTTTCTTTCTTTCAGCCGTGTGCAGTCCACCCTGCAAGAATGGTGGTCACTGTATACGAAACAACGTCTGCTCATGTGTGGAAGGATATTCTGGGCCGCAATGTGAGAAAAGTAAGTGGTGTCATTTTGACACGTTTCTGGAGGAGTTTGATAGGAACTGGTTTTAGTATAGCTTCAATCATAAATATGTAGTTTTGTACCTCTGTGCCCCATTTGAAACACATGGCATGATGGGATTTAAGCATATGGAAGGAAAGCATAGAGTTGTTTTGTTGATGGAAATGGCGGGAAATGGCGCTCTGGGAGCCAAGATCAGACATTAGTTGAGGAGTTACATATGGCCTGTCTAAACGAGGAGGAAGAAAGATGAATTTGAGCAAAGATGGTGGGTTATTTAGATGTGAGAATTATGAGACATATGGGATCAGGACTGGATTAATTAATTTGGATAGCAAGTCTTGCTAAATTAATATTCAGATTAAAATAACTAAGAACCTTATGTTGAGGTCAAGTGTAAAAAAAAAAAAAAAACATTTAAATAATTTCTTAATAAAACATTCAATAAAATGCAAGTGATGATAATAATAATGTAATTTATGATATTAAATAGTGACAGAACATTTTGAAATTAAAAATAAACCATAACATAAATAATTTATCAATAATTAAACATACTAAATTAAGTAGTTATGAAAATAATAAATATTTGACATTAAATTACAAAATAATACCATTTAAATATAAAAATAACTGAATAATTTATTGATAAACCAAAACTGTGTATTATCAATAAGAATGTCATATTTGATATAAAATAATAAAAGTGTATGTATCAGTACGTTTAAATAATTAGTATCAATAATTTACTAATAAACTATTGAATTAAAAAAGTAATAACAATAATAAGTCATATTTATAATGCAAAAAACATTTAAATAAATAATTTATAATTAAAGCATTCAATAAAATCCAAGTATAATAATAATGTAATTTATGATATTAAATATATAAAATGTCAATTAAAAATAAATAAATAAATTAAAAAATTACATGAATAATTTATTAATAATTAAACATATTAAATTAAGTAGTTATGCTGATAATAAATATTTGACATTAAATAATTACAAAACATTATAATAATAATAATAATAATAATGTAATTTATGATATTAAATAATGTCAATTTAAAAATAAAATCACATGAATAATTTCTCAATAATTAAACGTATTAAATTAAGTAGTTACGCTAATAATTATTTGACATAAAATAATTACAAAACATAATAATAATGTCATTTATGCTATTAAATAATGTAAATTTAAAAAAAAAAAAAATCACATGAATAATTTATCAGTAATTAAACGTATTAAATTAAGTAGTTATGCTAATAATAAATATTTGACATTAAATAATTACAAAACATTATAATAATAATATTAATAATGTAATTTATGATATTAAACGTCAATTAAAAAAAAATCACATAAATTTATCAATAATTAAACATTAAATTAAGTAGGTATGCTAATAATAAATACTTGACATTAAATAATTACAAAACATTACATTTTAATTATAAAAAAAACTTTATTTGATTTAACAACCATGTATTATCAATAATAAGAATGTCATATTTGATATAAAATAATAAAAAATAAAAAAAAGTGTATGTATTAGTAAGTTTGAATAATTAGTATGAATAATTTAGTAATAAACGATTGAATTAAAATTTATTATTATTATTATTATCATTATTATAAATATTAATACTGCTACTACTACTAATAATAATTATGGTATTATATCTTTAAAAAATGCAATTATAATAATAATAATAATAATAATAATAATAATAATTTTGTTTTATTTAGTAATCTTCCTAATAGTTTTGTTACTGTTGTCAAAATTGTAATCAGTATTTCAGACACATTGTGACCAATCAAACTCTACAATCCTGTCTACAAATGCTAGAATTTATTTTTCCATATTGGTCTGAGTAAATCCAAAGCTTTACCTTTCCATTTCTCCTCAGGTGTGTGTGAGCCAGTGTGTATGAACGGTGGGCGATGCGTCGGCCCAGATGTGTGCGACTGCGCGTCAGGCTGGAAGGGAAAGAGATGTGATAAACGTGAGTACCAAACCTCATCGTGACAAAGACCTTGAAGTGACCTCCTTACCTCATGTTAGCAAAAATCCAAGAGTGGAAAAATTCCAGTTTACACATGAGACCCATCAGTCACAGCGATGCCTTTGCCCTCTGACCTCACAGAACCAGAGAAGTGTCTGTGAACATAAATCTCACAGTTTTAATGTAATATTTAAGCGAAACAGAAATGTATAACAATTCTACTTATTCAAATATATAAAAATCACACTTTTGATAATGTTTTCCATTGATTTGATCCTTGTTTGTTTATTTCATGTAGTTTCTCTCTCTGTTTCTGTTCCTCCAGCTGTGTGTCTGCAGAAGTGTTTAAATGGAGGTGAATGTGTGGGGCCGAACACCTGCCACTGCCGTCCCGGCTGGAAGGGAACTCTCTGCCAAATCCGTAAGTGATTCCCATCCGAGCAACAGAAATGCAATCCCTTCACTGCGGTGATCCTCCAAAGACACGCGCTTCACTCGCTCTCGTTCTCAGTAAAAGAATCTAAATTGCATCTCCTCTGTTCCTGCGCTCTGCGCTTGTTGGCGATACGTTTTGGTGATAAACAACACAGGTCGTCCGTGTTTGGCAGGGGAGCAGGAATTCACGTTTACTGCTGGAAGTAAAGCACGACAGCGGATGTTCTCGTGAGGGGAGCGGATCGGATCAGTTTGAAATGGCTTTTCCTTCAGCTTGACCTGCGTAGGAGAAGTTCGTTCAAAATGAAACTTTAGATGTTATGGAGACATATTTGAGTGAGATTTGAGAGCCAAGATGGATTTTTAAAAGTATTGATTTTGGGTCTGTTCATTACATAAGGCTATAATATAACAGATGGGCTGTATGGACCAATTTATAATACCATTTATGTTTTGTTTTTTGTTTTTTTGTTTTTTGTCTGTTTGGAGCTTGGCAGCATATCTACTTAATTCATTTGCATATGGAAAAGAGCAAAAAATAAAAAAAAACAGAAAAAAAATAAAAATAAAATTACATATTACAAAAATAAATGTTTTCTATTTAGAAAAATATTCACAGATTATTTATAATATATTATTACTTATTGTAAATAATAAATGTTTTCTATTTGGAAAACATGCACTGATTAATTTTTTACAATATAGTATTAATTATTATAAATAATAAATAAATTTCATATTGCAAAAACGAATGTTTTCTATTTAGAAAACATGAACTGATTATTTATTTACTATATATTTTACTAATTATATAAAAAATAAATAACATACTACAAAAAAATGTTTTTATTTAGAAAATATTCACAGATTATTTACAATATATTATTAATAATTGTTGTAAATAATGAATAAATTATATATTACAAAACAAATGTTTTCTATTTGGAAAACATGCACTGATTAATTATTTACAATATATTATTACTAATTATTATTAGAAATAATAAATACATTTCATATTACAAAAACAAATGTTTTCTATTTAGAAAACATGGACTGATTATTATTCAAAATAAATTATATAAAATATATTTTCTATTTAGAAAAATATTCAGAGATTATTTACAAAATATTATTACTAATCATTGTAACTAATAAATAAATTACATATTACAAAAAGTACTATTTAGAAAACATGCACTGATTATTTACATTACAAATTATTAGAAAAAATAAATTTACATATTACAAAAACATTTCTTTTTTCTATTTAGAAAACATGCACTAATTAATTATTGAAAATATATTATTACTTATTATTAAAAATAAATGGTTTACATATTACAAAAACAAATGTTTCCTATTTAGAAAATATGCGCTGATTATTTAATGTTATTACTAATTATTAAAAATAATAAATTACAAAAACTAATTTTCTATTTAAAAAAATATTCAGATTATTTCCAATGCGTTACTAATTATTATAATAAAGACATAAATAAATTACAAAAACGGATGTTTTCGATTTAGAAAAATATGCACTGATTATTTACAGTATGATTACTACTTATTCTAAATAATAAATAAATCACATATTACAAAAACAAATGTTTTCTTTTTAGAAAAATATACACAGATTTATGTATTCATTCATTTATTTATTTTTATTATTTTTTTTATTTATTTATTTTATTTTATTTTTTAATGTAAATTGACATATTGATTAATTATTTACAATTGGACCAGCAACATTTAGAATCAATATTACATATAATTTTTGTTATTGTTACAGCAATCTGTGAGCAGAGGTGTTTGTACGGAAGTCGATGTGTCCGACCCAATGTGTGCGCTTGCAGAAGCGGCTACGTGGGAACTCTTTGCTCTAAGAAGGTAGTTAAAATAAATAAATGAAAATTTGTCATTAGAACAAAAAAATTCTAAAATTATATATATAAAATATAGTATTGACCATTTCTTTTACAGCTTCCTGTCCAGAGAGGATGAGAAAATGACATGAGGTGTCATTGCTGCACTGAGGACACTGGGCCCATATTTTACTACTTATTAACCTGACAGGGTTACATTATCTGTTTTAATTTGTAAATATCATATCTGAAAATATTAATTTATGTATAAGGTATAATATAATTTTTTCACGCTTTTCAAACGTTACTATATTTGTGAAAATGATTCGAACCAAATAAATGAGCGTATTTTACAAAACACTTTTTATGTCTTGCGACTTCATTCCAACATCCGCTCACATTTTCTCCAAATATTTTTGCTATTCTGTTTAGTAATGGACGGTAGTGGCAAATACATCTCACACGTCACCTCTAAATGACCTTGGTCAGATTTATTTTTGTAACACATTGCAGTTTAAAGTTACGTTTGACAGAAAAACGATCTCTCTTGTTATTCAAGCCAAGGCACAGACAATTTAGCATCCTTTGCCATCCTTCCTCCAAATACGTGGCCTGAAACTCTTCTGCACTCTATTTCTCAGAGGACGTCCCCTTTAATGTGACTGGAATGTTAAAAAAACCACGTAAACATGCTGTTTGTGTCACGCCTGGCGGAGCGTGCAGTGGCTGCAGTTTTACCGCAGATCGCTTGGCAAATATAAACAGACATCTCGGTGACAACACAAACAAGCATCTGAACTAATTAACGGCCATTGATGGCGGCCATTAATGAGTCCGCCGCAGATACTTCCTCTCATGCATAGCTAATAATCCAGCTGTTCGTATACGATTACCTGAGGTGCGCAAAAATAAAGAGAAAAGGATAGTAAACATTAAACAGCTCGCTGTTGTTTAACGCAGAGGACAATAAACGGTTCATCACTGGTTTGAAAGGGTTATGAGGACGCCGATTAGTGTTTGATTTACTGATTATGAAAAATTATGAAATACACACACGCTACCGTTCAAAAGTTTGAAGGCTTTTTATTTAGCAAGGACACACTGAATTGTTCAAAAATGAGAATAAATTCAGCATATTAGATGATTTCTGAAGGATCATGTGAGACTGAAGACTGGAGTAATGACTGCTGAAAATTCAGCTTTGAATCCCAGGAATAAATTAAATATTAAAATATATTCAAAAAGAAAACAGTGATTTTGAATTGTAATAATATTTCATAATTTTACAGTTTTTACTCTATTTATAATCAAATAGATGTAGCGTTGGTGAGCATGTGGAACCTCAAAACAATCCCCAAACTTTTGTACATGGTGGACCACTTTAACAGCACTTTTGCATCGCATATAACAAAACTTGCATATTTAGCTGATTATTGCTGCTGAAAAAGGTCAATTATTGTCATATTTTGGGCTGTATTTATCGGTCAGACCTGGAAAAACATTTGGAGTTCTATAGACTGCCAAAAGAAATAAAAAAAAAAAACAAAGAGAAGAGCAAAAAACTGAAAAACAAAAGGTGTTTGTGGTTGGCCAAACCGGACCAGGATTTCCAGGGCAAGAATCTTGACAACATTCGTGTTTGTTCTTATCATTTCCAGTCAGGTAGGTGAAATATTAGGCTAATATCTTAATTAACACTGTTTGTACGTATCTTTACCACCTATTAACTTCAGTTTGTCAAAATATTGCGCCCTTTCCTGCTTACTAAGTCATTCTCTATATGATTTAGCAGCTTTCACACATTTTTTCCATGGTTTAGACAGCATAAATTAGCAGAACATCCTATTCAGTAGTACATTAACTGTGAAAAAAAAACATGCTGTTTTTTTTTTTTTTTACATCCGACTATTGCCAAAATGGCAGGGCATCTGGGTAACTCACCAAATCGTGACTCAAGTGCAAACTCTTTATAGACTGTAGTCAGTGTATAGCGTTATATTTA
>JAHKKF010531530.1:0-38935 GCA_019740295.1 Labeo calbasu | reverse complement strand
GTTCAAACAGCATGTAAAAGTGAACTTAACATCCAGTGACCCCTTTAAGGACACATACTTTAGCCTAAATCAATGGCTTGAAGTTAAAAACATCTTAATGGATTTGGCTCTTACAAACAAGCAGCTTTTTACTTCACAAGACATTAATTGGTAGAGTGGTGTGGATTACTTGTGGATTATTGTGATGTTTTTATCAGTTGTTTTGACTCTCATTCTGATGGTGCCCAATCACTGCAGAGCATCCATTGTTAAATTGTTTTGCTAAATTTTTCCAAATCTGTTTCCACAAAGAAACAAATTAATCTACATCTTGGATGACCTGAGGGTGATAATATTTTCAGCTAATTTTTGGGTGAACTATTACTTTGTTACAAATGAAGCTGTACATATGTATCGATTACCTGTGACTTCAGTGATTTGACTCTCATATGTATCCATAGATGCTGATAAACTCTTAGAGCATGATCTGGGTGCTCTGAACATGGCTGCATATAACAGAAGAATGGAGAGGGCCAACCTACTGAGGAGCTTGGGCCCTTGTTGCAAGGCACTTTGTGCTCGCAGAGACATTGCCATACGTAGACAGCTCCTGAAAAATGACAAGGTAGGTTGTACTTCTTTTGTATAACCTGGACTTTCTGAAACTCTATTTAGTGACCTCTATTCTGGAACATGAAGAGCTGCCTGACAAAGCATCAAAAGCAGATTTAAAAGAAATGAAGTATTTTATTAAATATATATTTGTTTTTTTTTTTCATTTAAATGCTGAACAGTATAGATAATAACTTAAATCCAGGTTCCTGGTTAAACATGTTTTACCCTAAGATTTAGTCTAAATTTAATTTGATTAGATAAATCGGTGTTCCACGGGGTTTGTACAAGGTGCTTAAAGTACTTGAATTTGACTTTCTGAAATTTAAAGCCTGGAAAACCCTTGAAAATAGCAATATTCCTGAAGAGGTACTTGAAAAGTGCTTGAATTATTGAAATAACTGTTACATTTTTATATATCTTCATCTTTTCACGAAAAATTTAAGCAGTTCAAAAAACAAAATACCCTTTTCGCTTATTTCAGTTAATAAAACTAGTTAAAAAAACAAACAAAACTAGCGAGCTAAGCCAGTAGTAGTATTGACAATGGCGTGTAAACCGGGCTGAAGATGCAAAAAGAGGAACAGATGAACCGAATCAATTAAGTGCATTTATGTTGGAACCGCTCTGATTTATTCACACTTGTGACTCCGATCATTCATTTCAAGTGATTTACTAGCAAAAAAATAGATCCAATTAAAATAGGCAATCATTGAATTCAAATAGCAAATTATGAAATGTCACGATTTTAAAAAGCCTGTAATAATGGGTGAAACTGAGCTTATGGAAACTGTAAATCAGTTACATCATTGTGTCGCAAAGTGATTCAGTGTTTTAAAGGGCTCCAATTGGATCACGTATCACGAATCATTTGATTCAAATCGAGACTTCAGATTGCATATCATGAATCATTTGATTTCGAACGGGACTTAGGAGTGGGTTTGCAAATCATTTGATTTAGTTCGGGACTTCGGAGCAGGTTCGTGAATCTTTTGCTTCACATTGGAATTTTGGAGTGGGTTCACAAATTGTTTGATTCAGATTGAAACTTTGGTGCAGGTTTGCTTTGCATTTGATTCAGTTTGGAACTCTAGAGCGTGTATCGAGAATAATTTGTTTGAGATCAGGATTGCAGAGTAGAAAACATCAAACCATTAAGGCAGTACAGTTACAAACAGTTACAAATCCCTTACGAAAATGAACCGTGTTTTTAATTTAAAAGAGAAGACATTGTTTAATAAGTGAGATCTCTGATTGAAGTCCTTGAAAATCAAAAAATAGTGCTTGAAAAGTCCTTGAAAGAACTGCATTTATTTGAAATAGAACTTTGGATCAGTTCAGTGCATCTTTTTCTATTAATTGTGTCAAGTATTAATTTCTTTAAAAAAAAAATAAAAAAAGATATTTGTTTGGAATTTATCAGTTCTTAAAAGACTGCTGCATATTTCATTCTTATTTTTTGTACTCATTTCATTTAAATGAGCTTAATAAGGTGTACTTGATCCAGTATTTGGTTTAATGTTTCTGTATTCCACCTCACGTAGGGCACAACCAAACAGATCTACACCAGTGCGCCAGTGGTGGACAATGAACTTGTGCAACTGAGTTTACGTCTCTTTAAAAAGAAAATGGCTTCCAGCCTGTCCAGTGGACAGGAAAAAACTGATTCAGCCTCTGCCGCCCAGCAACTCAGCACACCGACAGAGCTGTGCGTCTCCTGATTGTGCTCAGTGAGTACAGTCTGAAAGTACTGATCTCAGATCACCGTCAACCCATTATTTTCACACACTGAAACTGTTTAAGTCAGTGCTGATGGAGAATTGCTGCCCTAAACCTCAAAAGAACCACAGAACCATAGAGACTGGACATGCTAGCCTGTGGAGATGCTGTCTAAGGTTTCACAACCCTTGAACTTTGAATGAGAAGTGTGATAACCATGTACTGCTTAAGAACTTTGTCATTTACATTTGTTTTAGAGAAGATTTTTGTAACGTCGAATGTGTGAACAACGGTTGCTGAATGTTTGTGGGATATACAATGGGTACTGAAGAGGTACATTAAAATTACTGTATTTGTTATGTGCAACTAACTTCTGTTCCCACTGTTTTTCAGTTTTACAACATTTGTGATCAGTCTCAGCAATCTTGTTCTGTGATTCCTTGTTTTATTAAAACATGATTCAAAAAGAAAAGGTGGTTTTGTGTAAAGTGGTATCGGTATTGTAAAACTATTTTTAAAAAATATTACAGACACAGGATTTTGTTTTATTATATCCCTAATATGTATAAATAAGAAATATCTAAAAAATAATAAAATTTTGGTTTATCCACCTTTTTCCTGAGTAACCGATAAGCGGCACCATGAAGGATTCTAACTTCCGTTTGGGTGCTTTCATGTTTCGGTCTCCATAGAAATCCATGTTAAAATGGGGTAAATAAAGATCGACTGAACTGAAACTTTTCCAATATAACTAAATATTAAAAAATAAGCGCCGATTTAACTTTATATTACTGGCTCAGAAAATGTTAATCTGACTGGAGATACCAGACAGGAAATGTAAAGCACTGATCCAGTCGAGACTTACGCATTCAGAAAAAGGTGTATATTAGTAGTCGATACACAAATAGGATTATTAAAATATTGGTTATATTTAAAATAGGTGCTAAAATGAGATACTCAAACTGTTCTAATTTAGAAAGGGCATCGTTTTTAAAGATTTATACATCGTGGTTGTGGCTATAAGGGATACAGCTACAGCTGGAAGTGATTCAAAATCTTGCTGGATGGACAGGAAGCAAGTGAACGAAAAATGAAATGGACAATGAAGAAGACAACTAGCAAACTAATTAGCCTACGCTGTGGTAATCTGTCATCATAACTCTTTTTTTCATGATGCTGAGGAGAACGTCGATCAGTGTCGGTAATTGGAACAACCCGTTTTATAATTATTTTGTGGTCATTGATAAAATTGTTAAAGTTGTGTCAAAGCCTCACGGCTAACACCCTTCCACTACCCAACCAAAATCTCTTAAAATTTAAAAGAAGGCTGCCTATGTTGTTATTGCTGACTAAACTCACAATTAACAGTATCTACACGATAAGGAAAAAGTGCAAAAATACCATTTGTTAGAACGAAACACATTATTTTTACTCAAACACTCATGTACACAAACAATAATAACAATTACCCAAGGAACAATTATAAACATTTTAACCCAATGAAACAAGCAAAAAACTACATTACATCTGTATTGAAGTTTGCTTTCGAAGCTTCAGCATGACAACCAAACCTTCCAGAGGTCAACTGTTTTTTGGGGATCATGCTGAGGGCTTTGAGGTATCTAATTTTTTTGGATGGAGGTGTGTAAGACAGCGGAACGTTGTCATTATGAGGTGCATGACGCTTCACGTCCTCCAAAAGGTCGTTTAGTCGAACAGTCAAGGAGTCCAGAAATGGCTCATCCTGTAGATGGTAAGTGAGATCTGAAATTTCACGCAGTAAGCTCCCACACTTTTCTCTTTTCTTTGTCTTGCTGTTGTCATTGAGAGGATTGCTGGTGTCTTTGTGAGGAACGCTGTTGTCACTGGGAGGATTGGTGGTGTCTTTGGGAGGGTTGCTGGTGTCACTGGAAGGATTGCTGGTGACTTTCTGAGGAATGCTGCTGTCTCTGGGAACATGTCTCCTGACTTCACTGACTTTCCTAGCACCAGCCAGTGCCAACTTCTCTATGTGCTTCTCCACCCTAGTGTCCGCTGGCTTATGGACCTCAGCTGCCTAAAGTAAACAATAATATCATGTGCCCTTTAGGGAATGGTTGGAACTCTTTGACAGTGTAATTCTTCATGTAAACAGATTGACAATTAAACATAAATCTTAAATGTCTCTCAAAAGAATTGCAACTGACCTTTCCTACCACAGGATGGTTTTTGTGCTCCTCGATCCCTGGGAAGCATGCAACATATTGCTCCTCAAACTTCACTGCTGATGGGTTTGCTGTTAATGCACGTCTCAGACGCTCAGAGCTCTCCTTTCTCTGTTTATGGACGTCATCAGGTATCTAAAAAAAACAATACCAACTCATTTTTTTACTTGTGGACACCTATAGCTATTTTGATTTTCTCCTTTACACTGACACATTTCTTTCTTTCTTTCTCCCTCACTCTCCTTGTCTCTTTAAGACCATCTCTTTGACTTTGGTTTTCTTGACATATCTAACATACTGATGCATTCATTACATCTATACTCTATATTCACATTCCCAGAGACTTTTAATATATTTAATTTTTGCTAAAGTTATATTCTGCCTTAAAACTGAAACTCTGTTGTTGGGTCCCTCAATTATGTTGCAGAGTAGAACGAGCTGGTCATAACAACATTTACAGACAGATATTTAGCTCAGTCACTAAATAAATATAATATACACCTTGTAATCAGGGAATCTGATTAGATGAACCACATATATTCTGGCTGGGCAGTCCAGTTTCTTCGAGTCTTGAAGACGACGTCGCCTCTCTTCGTAACAATGCTCTGACTGGTCATTAAGCTAAAGAGAATACACAATGTACAGTTTGTTTTGTTCATGCATTGTGATTGGCCAGGACAACAGATATTGCACCTGTGTTGATATTTAGCACCTTTACTTGGTTGAAGAGTCTAACAATGAAGCAGCACGACCGCTTTTGAAAGACTCTCCACATATGAGTAGCCACTGCCTAATGATTCCCTTATCGAGTCAGAGTCTCAACATTACCTATGGGGAAATCCTTTTCCTCTGAGATGCTGAAGCCTGACTGAATTACTCTATTGCTTGTTTTCAAGAAACTTCTTACTGTTCACCATTGAAGGTATGCTCTTCAGTGGAAGGTGCCCAGACTGCCATCCCCTGCAGGTTTAACATCTTCATATTGTGGATAAGCGGACCATTCACTTCTTCACCTCTGCCGCTGAGGCGTAGGGACAGATGGCACGGCAGCTTGGGAAAAATAGTTTAGGTGATGGGTCTGTGACATGTCAATTCCTGCATCCCCCTTGTTCACCTAAACCTTCCTTGTCTCTCTCAGGACAAATATTCACTGCCTTTCTGCCTGGGCGGCCCCCACACAGATGCAGTGCTGCCCAAGTCTGTCTACCCTCCAATAAGCGAGGCCCTAAGGACTGTGGCAAACGGTGTCCAGTTCCTGCGTTTTCCTCACCCCTTTTCCCCTAACCCAGGACTCAGAATTGGTGGGAAAATAGCCCCGTTGCTGCCAGTGCTATTGCCGGTTCGGAGGTGGTTCAACTGGTAAGTCCTTTAAATGCCGGTCTGCCTATCTATGGGCTAGAGTGCCACCACAGTGCCAGGTCTCAAGTCACTGAATACATCTCATCTTTCACTGGCGCGGCAACGCTAAATACAACAGGCTTGTTCGAGATGCACGCCGCCACGTAGACCGATCGCCACATGGCACCTAAGCACTGCACCGCTCCCCCGATGCCACACTCCGACCAGTTCGCACAGTGCTGATGCATCCCGAACAAGCCTACTATAACTCTGAGCCCAGCCCCAAGCAAGGGTTCTTACTTCTAGCCCAGCAATGCTTTGGTGCTACTTACGAACCACTTTTCCTGAATCTGAGCTGGTCCTTTGGGTGTCAAAACTAGACTCTGGCTCTGAACCAGCACTCAAACTGCCTTGGTGGAAAGAGGTATTTCAGAGGTTATTAGCATGATTCAAGCAGCCCCCTGCCTCAGATCAGCAGCCTGTTGTGTACAGAGCACAGAGAAGTTCAAGTCACTCAAACGCTAATTCACACAATACCAGCAGCCCCATGCCTCAAAACAGCGGCCAGTCATAGGCAAAGCATGGAAAAGTTTTACAAGCTCACTAATTTGTTGGATATTAGCAGCCCCTTGCCTTAGAGCAGTGGCTATTCGTGTGCAGAGCAAGGAGGAGTTTCAGTCGCTCTCTAATTCGCAGGATATCAGTGGCCCCTTGCCTCTGAGCAGTGGCCAACCATGTAAAGAACACAGGAAAGTCCCAATAGCTTCCTTATTGACACGACAGCAGCAGTCAATTGTCTCAAAGCAACGGTTAGCCATGTGCAGAGCTTTGAAAATTCCAGTCGCTTATTCACTCACACAATGTAAGCAGAGCACAGGAAAATTCTTGCACTTATTCACTTGATACGAACAACTCCCTGCCTCAGAGCGGCGGTCACCTATTAACAGAGTAGAGAAAATCTAGTTAGAGATAGTACCCGAGGAGCAGACGGAGTGCGGGGTATACAGTCGCTATGAAAAAGACAGCATGTGCCCAATATTGGATTTACAACCGATTTACAAAATGATTACAGTAAAGCAGATCCTCGCGAACATCAATCACCAGGGAGGAGTATGTTTCTGTCGATTTAAACAGTGCACAGTTTGAATTGCGGCACAGACACAGAGAGTGGAGACTACATCCTCAAACTGTGAAAATGATCTGGAGCCTCTTTGGTGAAGTGGAAATCAACGTCTTTGCTTCCCAGGAGAATGCCCACGTCCGCCCCTTTGGAACAGGACATGCTGTTGAGCCATTGGGCCAAGGGGCGGAAATATGCATTCTCTCCAATCAAACTGATAGGTATGTTCGACTTGAAGTGCCGCTGTGCAGACTGATTGGTGTGTGACATCAAAGTACCATGAGAGCTACGGACGCCCATATGCTTTTGAATCACTCTCGCGGTACTTTGATATCATACGCCGATTGGTCTGCACAGCACTTCTTCAAGTTGAACATACCTAATGCTGCTAGTGCTGTAAAAGATCAGGGTGTAGAGCAGGCATGGCCAAACTCAGTCCTGGAGGGTTGGTGTCCCTGCAGAGTTTAGCTCCAACCCTGATAAAACTCACATGTCTGTAGCCTTCTAGTAATCCTGAAGACACTGTTTAGCTTGTACAGGTGGTTTGATCAGGGTTGGAGATAAACTCTGCAGGGACACCGGCCCTTCAGGACTTCGTTTGCCCATGCCCAGTGTAGAGGGATGCTCTGCTGCTGATGGCGCCAAAATGCCCCTATCGTCAGCCCCCCCATGGCAGATCCCGCTGAGGTGGGACCTACTGTCCCAGAACAGTCCCAAACCAGAGCTGTGGGACCTGCATGTATGGCAAGTCAGCATGGAGTGAACCAGCTGACCGTTTCACAGGCTGGAGCCCCTTTGACGAGTCACCTATACACAATGAAGTGGAAAGTGTTCGCGAACTGAAGTGTCAGCAGTCACGAACACCTGATGAGTTGTGATATCCCTGCTATTTTGACCTTCCTGCAGGAACACCTAGATGCGGGCAGCTCTACCCTCAACGATAAAAGTCAATGTGGCAACTATCACTGCCTCTCATGACATGTTTGAGGATTGTTTAATGGGTTAACACCCCCCAATAACAAGTTTTCATTGGGACGCGAGACGGCTAAATCCTCCATGTTCTTGCCAGATGCCAGTATATATTATCGTTAGTGCTCAGTGCACTGTCTGGCTCACCCTTAGAACCAGTTGAGTCGACTTCAAAGTGCTCTCATTTAAGATGGCCCTACTGCTTGCGTTGGGATGTGGGAAGCGACTGGGATATCTGCATGCCCTCTCGGTCAGCAGTGCTTGTATGCAGTGTGGCCCGGACATGGCTATGCACCTGAAGTGCTCTCAACGCCATTCAGAGGCCAGTTTATTACAATACAGCCATTATGCTCTTCATCGTCCGCTAAGAAAAGCGGCCTGCTGTCAAACAGAGGATGTCACATTGAATTGGAAAACCTGTTCACCTAGCTTATGCTTCCCGAGGACTCCACCAATGGGAGTGCATGCCAAATCTATCAAGAGTCTGGGTTCTTCATGGGCCTGGGTCTATTCAGGACATCTATCTTGCAGTGGGTTGACCATCTCAGAACACTTTCACAAGGTTTTACAACCTGGATATTTTCT
Organism: Labeo calbasu; assembly: GCA_019740295.1. NCBI lineage: Eukaryota > Metazoa > Chordata > Actinopteri > Cypriniformes > Cyprinidae > Labeo > Labeo calbasu. Next base: position 30,409 of record JAHKKF010531530.1, on the reverse strand, counting down.
TTTTTTTTGCACCGTACGTTCTGTCTGTGCAGAAAGAGAAGGCTGAGCAGTCATTGGACGACTAAGTTGCTTGAAGCCACGCCTCTCTCTGGTGACTATCTCAACTAGGTCGTTTAGGTGGCACTGCTGCCTGAAGACCACTGCAGTATGTACATGGCCATATGTGATCATATCACTTTTATAACCCTGGCGCGTCTTGTGAGCTGCTAGTATGTGACCTCTGAACTGCGTTCCTCATACGTAATGTCTGACTCGATAAGGGAACGTCTCCGGTTACCCAACGTAACCATTGTTCCCTGAGAGAAGGGAACGAGACATTACATAATTTGCCGTGTGGAAATCGTCCTAAGAGCCTTAACAACTCTCGCTCAGTCAACATGTTATACAAGACATCACTTGTATAACAGCTGAGCCCACCAATCAGGTGAAAGCTCAAATGCCATTGGCTATTGCAGAGCAATAGTGTGATTCAATTAGGCTTCAGCATCTTGGAGAAAAAAGGTTTATCCACACATGCCTTGTTCCCTTCTCCCAATAAACCAGTTACGTTGAGTAACCGGAGACAATATATCAGGCTATTTGTTTATTGACATACCAGTTGTAGTTGTCTTTTCTGTTTTTCATGTTTGTGTTTGTCTACCCCTAGGTGACAGGAGTAGACCCTCCTCCCCAACACCATGAAGGGTATCCCGTCAAAAGGAACATATTGGAGTTGCCACATAATTTTTTTGGATCCTGGTTTGGGGTCTGTAAAAGCAAGTTAACTACAGTAAATCAGTGTTCTCAACACAATATCTAGCTAGCTAAGAACGCTCGTTTGGAAATACACCAAATAAAACCTAACTGAGCTAAGAAAACTCACCGTCCACACCAAAAGCCTTGTCTTTTGTCCAGACCACGAACTTTGTCATCGTGTCCTCCTCGAGACCCCTAAGTTTACGCTCAAAACACTCTTTTGAGGTGAATCGTTGACAACAACTTGTCGCCATTTCAACAAAAATTGTTTATAATTCGCGGCTAGATTTTGCGAGACATGTGTCACTTCCTGCTGTAGCTGTATCTCTTCTTCTTCTTTTTTAAAGGTTTTATTGGCGGTTGACGTGACAGACAACGAAATGGTGTATTACCGCAAACGACTGGTATGGATTGTGGATCCGAATGTCATATTTCCTTCTCTATTTTATATGCTCTCCCACAAATAAGTTACTTTAAGATTAGCTGTATCCCTTCTAGTCACAACCGTATATCATGGTTTCATTGTCTTCCGCATTGGAGTCCTCCACTATCCCATCATGCTGTTCGTGACGGATGACGTGTCTGAGGAATCAGATGCTGCTACGCAGGCAGCAGTTTCGCTAGCGCTTGTGCTTACATACACCAATGTCTGAATTCTGACAAGCATATCTACATTTCACGCATGTAAATACATCTACCGAATCCTTAATTAGTCGGTCGAGGCAAAATGGTCGTGTTCCACCGTGTCCGTGTTGTATTTTTGTTGCTTTTTGTGTGCGGGTCGCTGCGGGACGCGTTGAGTTTCTATCTTCCTGGTTTGGCCCCAGTGAGCTTCTGTGAGAAAGAAGAGAGCGAAAAAAACAGCGACGTACCAGACTGCAAGGTAAATATTCATATTAATACGCATAATAAATCATTTAATTAAAATGTATAAGATGTGTCGTGTTTCTTCGTAATGGGGTCTCAGTGCTGCGTGATGCTAGCTCGAAATGCTATTGCTGGGTGTCAGTTGTGGAAACACTTGTCTTGATAAAGATAACAGCTAAGTTAAACCTGCTTATTTCGTCGCTTTTAGAAACTCCGTAACTTACTGCCATAAAACTGACTTTTGTGGGCGATTGGTCTGTTAACCTGTAAGTGAAGAGGTTCGATTCATTCTCATGTGTCACTCTCTCAAACAAGACTTTGGCTGCGAAGGAGTTGCTATCTTAAAAATGTAAATACTGTATTTATTTGCTCAGCTCATGTTACTCCCAAACTGTGCCTTTGTTACATAGAACACTAAAGGAGACATTAGGAATAAAACTGGGGACTGACATCTTCAGTCGTAATTCACTTTCACTGTAAGAAAATAATGACAGGATTGTAATTTTTGAGTGAACTAATCTGACCTCCCATCGCAGTGTTATATTTCTAAAGAACAACGGGAATATTACGAAAATAAAGCAGCGTGAGTGCACAGTAGTGAATAATTAAAAGTGGTTTCATATGCGTAGTTACGAATAAAAGTTGTTCACGAATAATCTGGATAAATCCCTCTGACAGTTAAAAATGGTGATTTCACTTTCTTTATAATAGTTAGGAATTGTGTAACGTAAGCATGTGTTTAACATGATCTATTTATCTCTCTACGTGAGGGAGTAGCAGGTTTTTGGTGACACACGTCCACATATAAACTGGTAGAGTTGGGGGACTTGAGTCCAGTCTAGAGGACAATTTTAGGCGAGTTGGACTTGTCACAGACTCGGATGCATTTTTTTCTCGGACTTGACTTACATAAAAGCATAAATTAATACATTAATACAAATGGAATAATATTTTTTAAAAATAGAATTTTTAGTTTTTTAAAGTGGTAAATTGAAATTGTAAAACCCAAACACACACACACAGCCACAATCAGAAATAAAAGAGGTGCATTTTCTGCTCTTAAGGTCCCATTCACCAAGATACTTACTCCTTTACCCCCACCCTTGAATTTAAACATTTACTTATTTATATATCGATGAATAAAGTCAAGTCCCGTCCTATACTTTATCACCGCTTTATCTACCCCTTTGCTGAGCAGAGCATGGACACTAATTATGAGATGTGAAATCAAAAATCAAAGTGGCAAGATCCACTAGAGCAGTAGTTTTCAAATCGGTCCTTTCTAGTATGCCTAGTAAGAGCTTGATTAGCTGGTTTGGGTGTGTCTGATTGGGGCTGGAGCTAAACTCTGTAGGACACCTCCCTCCAGGACTGAGTTTGGACACCCCTTGGTTAAAACAATGTTAAGATACTGACGAACAGTAGTGTTTCCTTGGATTCGGATTAGGCCCTATGAGACTTGGACTTGAGTCCGACTCGGCCAATTTTGGACTCAGACTTGTCTTGGACTCGATTTGTTAAAGACTCGGACTCAACTCTGATTCGGCTTAGGTAGACTCGAACCCAACAATATAAACTGGTTTAACAAGTGTGTTTTCCACCTTATTTTCATATCCTCATGTGGGGGTGGGTCACTGTGCTCTGTTAAAAAGTGTCAAATATAACGTTACCTGAATGCAAAAGTTACTACTAATATTTTGATACTACAGTATCATATGTAGAACAATATACTTGATTACTTGATAAAACGGTGGCAATTTTCATACTACCATCATCATCAAGAAACTTTTTATTCAGTTTGCACATTTGTTTTGTGTGTGTGCTGTAATAGTAACAATAACTAGTACATATGACATTATTTTTGTTGGCGACTCTGGTTCACATGGGAATTGTTTTTCGAAGGCCTTTATTCTAATCATTTATAAAGATGTGTTTTGTAATGATGCCCTCACATGAGTAATTGCATGTCAGAAAAGTTTATATAAAAGTAAATAAACTTCAAAGAGTGACACTTTTTGCAAAAAGAAGGAATTATTATGGACATTTCAACATTGCCATAACCTTGAATGCTTCTCTTTTTTTTTAATAGTCAATGATTGAGCTGTTTGTGAACAGGCTGGATTCTGTGGAGTCTGTTTTGCCATATGAATACACAGCGTGAGTATTAATAAATACTATAACATACAGTACAATTTATAATGTAAGTCAACTTTTATTTTTAGATTTTTCTATTTTAGTTTTGTAATTTTGTTATGCATATAGTTTTTAGAAAAATGTTTCTTCTAAAAAATATTTCTATTTAGCTTTCTTTTTATTGCAGATTTAATTCTAGTACTCCAACTTCAACTTATTTTATTTCATTTAGTAGCTAAAGCAACGTTTTATTTTTTTAATTTTGAGCTTTTCATCTAGTATAAATGTTTATTTAATTTTGTTTCAGCTTCATTTCAATTAGCAAAAACAACTTTTAATTGTTTTAGTTGGTGATATCAACACTGTAATGGATAACACTGAAGAAATTGCATTTTTAACATGGTTTTGCTCAAGATTTGCTGTGCTTTTTGCATGGTTGACCAGTTAGTACTCACAGGTTTTTGGTTTAGTAACTCTTTGAGGGGAAACCTGCAGAGGATGAAATGTAGCGAGTGTGTCACCGATACACTAGAGAGACGCTGGAGAGGGAGGGGAGGAAAGTTTGAATGTAGAGACTTGTGCTCAGACGGTCTGTACACCGAGGAAGGAGTGCCGTTCTGTTAACACAGAGGCCTTTCAGTCACACCACCCGCTGTATAATCAAATGGAGCCGGGAATGTCTTACTCTTCCTCACAAGACATTCAATATGACATATGCTTTGCATTATTAATCTGCCTTGCACTTACTGTGTGCTCAGGCTCCCGAGGGTGTTCTATCTGAATTAACACCACTAACCATATGGCAGCTCTCTCAAAATAAAGTACATCCAAAACAGCAAAAACAAATAACAAATGTAAAAACCAACCGCTACAGGATTATCAGGCTCTTTTATCATCTCCTACTGATTACTTGTTCTTTCTGACTATTACTCAATCGTTTTTATTCTTTCAGGTTTGATTTTTGTGCTGATCAGTCCGAGAAGCGTCCATCTGAGAACCTGGGTCAGGTGCTGTTTGGAGAAAGAATTGAGCCGTCCCCATATAAGGTATATTAAACAACCTTGTCTTTGAAAATGAATGGTAGTGAACTACTTCAGCAAAGTGACAGCAAACCTCAGTATTTACTTTGCCAACGTCCATGATAAAACTTTAATAACAGACACAAATGGTACATTGCTAAAATATGGTGTCATGATCATAAAACCTGGACAGTTGAATTACCAAGTTGAACTTCAGCCTTTAACTAAAAAAAAAAAAAAAAAAAAAACACTCAGTTTTGGAGAGAAGAGTGACAAGCAGACTGCCTCCTCAAACTTCTCTGAAAAAACTGGCAGATGTACTGATAGTCTCCAGATGAATGCAGTCTATTTAAAAGTTGTATGAATCTATTGTAAGACAATTTTAATAGCTGTATTAAAGGTAAATGGTGCTAAAACACCTTAATGAAATATTGCCTATTTCACATGTGTTCACATTATCACCTTGGATAAAAGCCTTTGTCATATGCAGCCTTTGACTTTGTTCTTTTTAAAATGTAAATTGCTCTAAAGTCATTATTTTTTTATTATTATTATAGCATTTTATTCTGACTGAGTTTGTTGTTCTTCTAGTTTTCCTTCAAGAAGAATTTGGAGTGCCAGAGTGTCTGTGTTAAACCTTACAACACCGAAAAAGCAGAGGATAAAGCCAAGCTGGACTTTCTCAAGAAGGGAATGCTCCTCAATTACCAACACCACTGGTGAGGCATTCACTCTCTGTGCTGTAACTCAGCACTACTGCGAAGCATAGCATCTCATCACTCATTTGACTCTCTCAGGATTGTCGATAATATGCCGGTGACCTGGTGTTACGATGTGGAGGACAATCAGAAGTTCTGTAATCCAGGCTTCCCCATTGGTTGCTATGTCACAGATACGGGACGGGCCAAAGATGCCTGTGTGGTCAATGTGAGTATCACATACCAGCCTTTTCATAGGTCATATGTTGACTGTTCTGTTTAATGCAACTTGTTCAAGCAGCGGTTATTTTTATTCAGGCTGACTTCAATGACAAAGACACGTTCTACATCTTCAACCATGTGGACATCACCATTTTCTACCACGTGGTGGAGAACGAGGCTGCTGGTGCCAGACTGGTCGCAGCTAAATTAGAGCCCAAAAGGTATTTGAGGCTTTTAAAACAATTCTAAGCAAAAATTAAGATTTAACTAAAAGCAACAGTATATTTAAATACAGTGTTGGGCAAGTTGCTTCCAAAATGTAATACATTATATATTACTAGTTACTGTCTTTTAAAAGTAATTAGTTACATTACAATATTACTTTCTCTGAATTGTAATGCGTTACACTACTTTTGAGTCACTTTTGAGTTACTTTCACCAAAATATCCACAGAAGTATGACTAGGCATTATAAAATACCAAAATGTAGTTTATTGCTGCTTATTATAGTGGAGGGTAATGAGGTAGGTCAATATAGCATAAAAATATAAAATCATATTTAGATTTATAAAATACATTAACGCTACTTCTACTTGTAGTTTAGGTTAAACACAAATAAGAACAAAAGTTATTACATTTATAATGCCGGTAAATAAAGCGAATTGTTATAATGTTGAACAGGGGCGATTCTAGGATTTTCATTTTAGGGGGGCTCAGCCCCCAATGAGGGTATAATAACAAAAATTAAATAAATAAATACAATAAAAAAATGTTTGACTAATAGGGGTGGTATACTATACTTATTGAAATATTCCACTGTATTGTATAGATAGGTATAACATTTGATTACTGAATAAGCCAAATACAAGTCTTTCTGATCTCACACACACCTGTTTACTGTACAAATAAAAAAAAACTTGTCAATTTTATAAAAGTAATATTACGTAACTTGCGTTACCCCCAACACTGTTTAAATATTTAATTGTTGAATTGAACATAATGATAGAATATTGGATTTAATATGTAAATATTGACTGTTTCTATCCTTTTTAAAGCTATAAGCACACCAACCTGGAGAAACCAGACTGCACAGGACCTCCCATGAGTCTGAACAACAAGTTCAGTGGAGAAATCAAGATTCCCTACACTTACTCTGTCAAGTTTGTGGTCAGTGATTAAAATACTTCCATATCAGTCTTAAACGGTTTGTTTACCTTAAAATTACAATCTGTCATTTACTCACCCATGTTATTCCAAACCCATTAGACTTTCTTTCATCCATCATTGGAACAGAACTTAAGACATTTGTAATATTCTCTTAAAATTTCTGTGAATTTACATTTTTTTTTTAATCTGTTGAAAGTTTAGCCAATGGGGGAGTAACAGTACATGTATTCATCCAGAACAGTCACGGTACAGACGTCAAGGTTCGGTTTGTGCAGTCATACAACTAATACAGTCAGTTATAGGTTATCAGTCCTAAAGGGGGGTGTGCATGGTAATGCAATGTTAACTGCCATTACAGGAAAGAGCAGGAAAAGAGAATTTACGCACCAACCCAAAACAAGAACGGCAGGTTCAGATGGCAAGCAAGGGCTCAAAGAACTTGTTTTACTGCTTGTTTTAAATCAGCAATGTGCGAAAGTTTCGGTTCTAGAGATGCACTAGTCAACCAGCTGTAAATTAGAACAGGTATTTAGTTGTGTTTTTTTTTTTTTTTTTTTTTGATGATCTTTATTCTAGAATTGCGCACAAACTGCATCTTTCCTCAAAATGTAAATCTGTATGTCTATAAAGAGGAAAAAAAATTAAATTACGCAGATCAACAAAACTAATAAACTTTATTTTATTTTGCAGCTTTAAAAAGTTTCTTCTCAAAGCGCTTTACACAGAAAAGGATATAGAGTTAAAAGTAAAAAAAAAATAAGTAATGATAACAATAGAAATATAAACACATCAGAAATAATATAAGAGATAAAAAAAAAAAGATAACCCCAAAAGACCTAACAAATCACACATAAGCATGTCTAAAAAAGTGAGTTTTATTAAAGGGGTCATCGGATTCAAAGTTCACTTTTACATGTTGTTTGAACATTAATGTGTGTTGGCAGTGTATGTAGAAATCTACCCTATAATGATAAAAATCCATGCAGTGGTTTTTAATTAATCTGTAAAAATAATATTCCCTTTTTCAAATCGAGCCATTCTCAGCGTCACACCGACAAAGGCCGCTCCCTTGATAGTTGATTGACATGAGCGTCTTACCTCAGATCAGCTGTAACAGTCCGACCTCCATTGTTTCGATGCCGAAGCAGGGATGTAAGTTAGTGAACATAATGAACATAGTGGTCATCATTTACTTCTGACATGTGAGCCGCTAAAGATGCAGTGGAAACTTGTGGAAATTGGGCATCCGATGACCCCTTTAAGATTCAAAAGATTTCATGTCTCTAGTATCATAGAGAGGAGATTTTCCAGAGTTTTGGAGCAAGCAAAAAAATCTCATTATGAAATAAATGTTTTTCTCTAGTTCACGTTGGTCACAATTATTGACACCCCTAAAACTTCTTATGAGTAAAATACCTCTATATATTCCCATTCATATTTACATTTTTAGCACACCAGGGTGGAGCTAGGAGCATGAAACTGTCCAGCCATACTTTCCTGTTGCAGAGGATTTTAAATATGAGGAACACAAAGGCCAAATTCCCTTAATTGTCCATCACAAGGAGTAAAACCTAAGAACATAGTTCTGATGTGCAGAACAAGATTGCTGAGCTTCAGATGAAACTTAAAAAAAAGAGCTTTTTGGCAGCAAACACTCAAGATGCATTTAGTGCAAACAGGGATAAAAAGTACTCCATGCCCACATTTAAATAAACTGCTAAATCTTTAATGTTCTGGGCCTATTTTTCTGCCAGAGATCCTGGACATCTTGTTTAGATACATGGCATTATGAATTCTGTCAAATACTAAGAGATAAAAAAAAAAAAAAAATCTAAACCTAACTGCCACTGTTAGAAATCTTATGATGGCCAGTGTTTACGTATTCCATGAGGGAAATAATCCAAAACAAACACAAAAATGTGTCACTGAGGAAAAAATGAAGCTTCTGCCATGGCCATCCCAGTTCCCTGACCTGAACCCTTTGAGTGGGGTGAACTGAAGAGGAGAAGCACCAACGTGGAGCTGGGAGTCTGAAGGATATGAGGAGATTCAGAGCTGCTATCTTGGGAAAAGGACTTTGCAATAATTGGGTGCCAATAATTGTGGCCAACATGAACTAGAGAAAAACATTTATGTCATAATGAGATTCTCAAAGAGAATTTTTGAAAGATCAAAAGGATAAACAATGCAGATTTATTTCTATAGCTGCCTTTGCTCATATATACCAAGGGTGCCTATATCTGTGGAGGGCACTGTACTACTGTAATCACAGTACCGGCTTTACTGATTAAACGAGCCTGACAATCGCATGCGATTTATCGTGCAGCCCTAATAAAGACATTGTAAAAATAAAGTATTTTAACCCAAATTTAGTGAACAGAGGCAATTACTTTATATGTTAAACAGATTTGAATTTACTGTTTAATATTTGATATAAACAGTGATAACTGCACATATATATGCTACATAAGCTCAGTTGTGTGTGCTTGACGAGTAGGAACCAATAGCAGAATCAATTATGTAAACTCAAATATAGCGACAGTTCAGATTCTCCTGTAAAGCAGCTCTAAAAGACAATAGTGTCCTTAGTCAGCTTCGGTCAATTCAGTGATTGTTCTGTTTAGATAGGGCTGCACAAGGAATCGTATTTCAGTCGTCATCACGATTTCAGCTTCTCTCAATTTAAGCGTAATGTCTGTGTTTTTTTTTTGTTTTTTTTTTAAGAACGTTTCATTTTCATGCTTAAAATACCTTAATTTATGTTCTAAAGATCAACTAAAGACAAATTGGAACATGAGGGCGAGTAAATGATGACAGATTTTACATTTTGGGGTGAATTTACAGTTCTTTAAACTGAATCAGGGTGTCTTCCATCGTTTTTGTAGTTTATACAAACTTATAAACAAAAATCATTTACATCTCTCTTCCTCTTCATTTTAAATTGAGAAGAGTTGTTCTGTATTTTTCCACAAGGTGGTATCGTGCAGCATATTTTCTACAAAGCAGGGATTTCCTGCAGGAGATCTGCCAAATATTGTGAAATAAATAAAAAATGAACAGTGTTGGTGGTAACACATTACAATTAGTTAAGTTTTCAGGGAGTAACGTAAAATTGTAATGCATTACTTTTAAAAGTAACTTTCCCCAACACTGAAAATTAAGATGCATAAATTGTGTTTTACATAAACTTCAACCAAAACTAAAGTGTAGCTAAAAGTGTCATTGTTCATCTTATACTAGATGAATGAAAAATAAAATGATCATTCATTATATTTAAAATTATCATTTGAAAGACTTTGCAGTCTAAACATCATAAAAATGTTAATTTGGGTTTATATCTATGTTGTTATAAACCAGGCCTACAGTGCAACTACAATGCATCAATTTGATGCAGTAAGTGTCTGTGCTCCGTCTCTCTATCTCTTTTAGCCTGTAAGAGATTGGAGACCCCTGCTATGAAGCGATTTATGAAATCAGTGTTTCTGCAGGGCTCTTGGTTTTTGTGTGTAACTGGGGGTTTGGTATTTGCAGGAGGACAAAATGATTCGTTGGGCCTCTAGATGGGATTATATTCTTGAGTCTATGCCACATACCAACATTCAGTGGTTCAGGTGAGGGCACATATCACACTACACACATCCCTATCCCAAATGACACACTGAAAGTGGACTTGCGGTCTTATAAACCCGCTTTGTGGTTGTGGTGCACTATAGATGCAAAGCCCACATCCCCCTAATGTGGTGTGGTTGATCTGAAGTATGACCCATGTGAACTTCATAAATTAAAAAAATAAATAAATAAATTATTCTCCACATATTTTTTAAATCCACATATTAATTCATGAATGGATACCATAGCTCAGTGGTTTTCAAACCTGTCCTGCAGGCACCCCTGCCCTGCACTTTTTGCTTGTCTTCTTCATCTAACACACCTGATTCAAATCATCAGCTTATTAGAAGAGACTGCAAGACCTGATTTGGGTGTGTCTAATTAAGGAAACATACAACATGGGTGCCTCCAGGACAGGTTTAAAAACCACTGCCATAGCTTCTAACAACACTATATGAATGGCACCATCTAGTGGCTGCAGAACACCCTCAGCCAGGGTCCAAAATCACTTGACAAGCAGCAGATGCAAGTAAAAAAAAAAAAAAAAAATTGACAGGTATATGAAACTGTGATGGTCAAAAGCTGGCCAGTAGCTGACCATCGCTTGTTGCAGAGTAATGCGTGACACTGTGTTCATTTACACATGAGTAGATCCATGATCCAGTGTGTTCATCTTGGGATGTGCGTTTGAAAATGATTTGTAATGAGAAGCATTTATAAATCTGTTGTTAACAAAAATGAAGTTTTAAAGGAGAAGTCCACTTCCAGAACAACAATTTACAGATAATGTACTCACCCGCTTGTCATCCAAGATGTTCATGTCTTTCTTTCTTCAGTTGTAAAGAAGTTATTTTTTTTGAGGAAAACATTTCAGGATTTTTCTCCGTATAATGGACTGATATGGTACCCCGATTTTGAACTTCCAAAGTGCAGTTTAAATGTGATTACGAACAATCCCAGCCGAGAAAGAAGGGTCTAACAGTTGGTTATTTTCATAAAAATAATACAATTTATATACTTTTTAATGTCAAACGCTCGTCTTGTCTTACTCTGCCTGGACTGTTTTTTTTTTTCCAGTTTATGACAGTTAGGGTATGTCGAAAAACTCCCAACTCATGTTCTCCCTCAGCTTTAAAATCGTATATCGCTGTTTTACCTTTTTTGTTAAGGGTGTTTGATCTTCTTTGCATGTTTACTTTGCAAAGACTGGGTCGGTACTTTTGCGGCGATGTAGGATGATTTTGAAATGATTTTTGAAGTTGAGGGAGAAAATACAATTGGAGTTTTTCGACATACCCGAACTGTCTTGAGCCAGAATACACAGAGTTCAATGAGAGCAAGGCAAGATGAGCATTTGAGAATAAAAAGTATTTAAATTGTATTTTTATGAAAATAACCAATTGTTTTGGTAGATAAGACCCTTCTTCCTCGGCTGGGATTGTTTACAGCTGCATTTGGGATCGTTTGAAGCTGCATTTAAACTATGTTTTGGAAGTTCAAAATCGGGGCACCATATATGTCCATTATATGAAGAAAAATGCTGAAATGTTTTCCTCAAAAAACAATTTCTTTACAACTGAAGAAAGAAAGACTTAAACATCTTGGATGACAAGGGGGTGAGTACATTATATGTGAATCTTTGTTTTGGAAGTGGACTTCTCCTGTAAGACCTCCTAGCGGTTTCCAGCCAAAATAAAAGCTCTATATTTTAGGGACCACTTATCAGACCAATATCAGGATCGGCCGATAATGGCTTTAAATGTAAATATCTGCATTGGCCTGATATGATATGTCTCATTGGTAAGAGGAATAACTCGCACATGCTTAAGGTGTGCTAGCGATTAGATCACGTCAGCAGTGTGGCTCATTCTTGAAGCAAAGTTTTGCCTGAATGATGATTAGATTCACTGTATTGGATTGCTGCATTTAATCTGAGAATGCATGTACAGCATGGGGTGCTGTTGGCCGCCTGATAATAAAATTAAAGTAAAATACCCAAATAGCATCTAGACTGTGTTTCTGATTAAGTAAAGCAGTAATTGATGTCATAAAATCATGAGTATGTCAGAAGCTATAGGTTACATTAAAAAAAATCGCAAACATGACACTTGTAAATTAAATAAGTTTATATATACTGATTTATTCATTCATTTTTTTTTTTTAAGCAAACTATGAGCTCTAAAAGATTTCCAGAATTTTTGTTTTGCTTCAGGCCATCTACAAATGTTGAATCCTTAAAATGTTAAGGTTTCCACTGCATTTTTATGAAATAAATAAATAAAACACTAAGATATTCATTAATCTTATTAATTTTCCTGTTGTTCTGTAATTTTTGTATAATTATTCTTATGTAATACTCATTTTATATTCTTTTTATTTTAATTATATTCATACAGTACTAGAATGGAAAAAAAACATGTAAATAGTATTATTGCTGTAGTAATATATTTCTTTATTTTAATTTTTAAAATTTAAATATAAAGATAAATATGTTTTGAATAATAATAGTTGTTATTGTATAAAAAATATTTAATTTTACAGTACAATAGTAGTATTACAGTATGTATAGTAATATATTTCTGAATTGGTTACTTTAATTTTTATAACTGACATAAAACAAAATAGTATTTATAATAATAACAATAATAACGATGATTAATAATCTCCTCTCTTGATAGCACTAAAGGCCCTTATCGAGCGTAAACCGATTGTTCGCCTTCTGCTAATTCATGCCTGCATTCTAGGTGGTGTTGACCTACAATGCAGTTTTCCCCAAATATGTATCTTGTATATGGATTTAACATCGTCCATTGCCCAATAGTACAGCATTAACTTAAGATAAATAAAGTTTGACTTTATGCCAGAAACATAAACTATCTATAATGCTTACATGCAAACATCTTAAAATATAAATAGAAGTACATTTAGCATCATGCCACATTTGTAAATTCATACAATTATTAATGTATTTGCTTAAAACACACTTTAAACAACCGTTGAGTGCTTGTAATAACTTCTGATTGTGATCTGTAGTTGATTTTTATTCCATAATAGGCAGACATTGATATTCAATTCGTTTTTTTGCGCTCAGTGTGGAAGGTTGCAGACACCTGGTGTTGCGTCACCAAAGTTGGATTACAGGCACTGAGAGTGTCATTTGGAAAAGGGTCCATATCCTAATAAACCCATAATGTAGTTCAGCGAATTAAATGTATACTAAGATGTTCTGTTCTCTGCCACCAGTATCATGAACTCTTTGGTCATCGTGCTCTTCCTCTCGGGAATGGTTGCTATGATCATGCTCCGAACGCTCCATAAAGACATCGCCCGATACAACCAGATGGACTCTGTGGTGAGTTCAGCTCTGCTATCACGTCACTGATATGATCAATCCACTCCTATGACCTTATTATGTGAGTGTGTTTTTAGTACAGCCATGTTTTGTTTGCCACATAATAGGATGTTTATGTTTGCATGTGTATGAGTGTGTAGCACTTAGTGTGTTTGGTTTGTAAACTAACGAGCGTAACTTCAAGAATGTGTTAATGTATGTCACTTGTTTGTGTTTGTGGTCTGGATCGTCTGCTGCAAACAATGAGGGTCACACTGATTAGGAGAGACAAGTGCACACACACATCTGCCTTCACCCTTGATACGAGTCACTTTAAATACAGACTTCACATTCAGATCTCTTTATATATATCGTATATTTGACCCCTCCCAATTGGGGTTCAAGGTCACTCAGGGTCAGGTGTGATACACACATCTGTTGCTTTTACGTGTTCTCTCTTTCCTGTGTTTCACCATGGCCCCTCCTCCGTCCTCATGCATCAGACTCATTAAGGACAGACTGAGAGTGACACAGTGTATCATTGGTCTGAGCAGCAGCCGGCGTCTTTTCTTTGATCTCTGTTAGCCATAATTGGGCTGTAGACCCAAACCCACGCCTGAACGGGATTCCGTTAGCTCCTGCCATTTTTAAAGGCTTGCTTTTCCACTCCATCTTTTCCAGGAGGATGCCCAGGAGGAATTTGGCTGGAAGCTCGTTCATGGAGATGTCTTCAGGCCTCCAAGGAAAGGCATGCTGCTGTCTGTGTTTCTGGGCTCCGGGACTCAGATCTTCATCATGACGTTTGTTACTCTCTGTAAGTGTATGGAAAGCCAAGGAAAAGAGAAAAATTCAAGTCCTGGTTGATAGAAAAACACCAGTAACAGATCAAAACATAGTTTGCTTTAGAAAAAAAATGACAAAATGTGTAAAATAAATGTACACATTTATTTTTGAAGAATGTAGTACTTTTATTCAGCAAGAAGACATTTGATTAAAAGTGATAGTAAACTATATTTATGTTCTTTCATCAAGTAATCCTAAAAAAAGGAAATGTATCATGGTTTTGACAAAAAATATTATGCAGCACAAGTGTTTTTGATGTTGATATTAATAAGGAAAGTTTCTTGAGCAGCAAATCAGCATATTAGAAGGATGTCTGAAAGATCATGTGACACAAAAGACGAGTAATGAGTGCTAAAAATTCAGCTTTGAATTTCTTAAAAACAGAATTTTTATAGAAAAGAGTAGTTTTAGTTTATAAATATATTTTACAATATTAATGTTTTTACTGTATATTTAATTAAATTCAGCCTTGGAAAATAGAAGAGACTTTTTAACATTAAAAAATTGTTCGAAAACATAAAAAAAAAATAAAAATACAACCCCAAACTTGTAAAAAGTATTAAAAATCAGACATAAATAAACAATTTCAAAAGCATAAACTAGACTAAACATTTTACAGATAGTAGTGTTACAAAAAAAAGTGTCATGTGATTGTGATGTTGTTGAGAGAGAAACACTGAGATTAAAAACTTTTTACACAGTGCAGTTTGACCAGTATAATAATCAGATTTTTGGACAGAATAAGATACCAAAAATACTACTAAGATACATTTTTACTTAAAAAATGTGATGGCTGATACGTTGTTTGAACCTGGACAGTTTTGAATGTTAATTTCAAACTCTGTTACATTAGCTGCTTCTAAAATATGAAAAATTTTGTTGAGTTTTTGATTGACATTGTGTCAATTCTGAATTCATGCAGCCCTGAACTTGA
This sequence comes from Labeo calbasu, assembly GCA_019740295.1. NCBI lineage: Eukaryota > Metazoa > Chordata > Actinopteri > Cypriniformes > Cyprinidae > Labeo > Labeo calbasu. The sequence continues at coordinate 14,852 of JAHKKF010531530.1, read as the reverse complement.
CAACATGTTTTCCCCCCTGCAGTTTTTGCCTGTTTGGGTTTCCTGTCACCTGCCAACCGTGGGGCTCTGATGACGTGTGCAGTGGTGCTTTGGGTGCTCCTGGGTACTCCAGCTGGTTATGTGGCTGCCCGCTACTACAAATGTAAGTACGCAGCAGAGGATTGACCTTTGATCTCTGATCCTCGCTTCATTAGGGCTGTCTGCAGTTCGTTAGATTTAATTAGTGTCAGAGGAGCCCTTTACACGAACAGGCATGCCTACACACCCCTGCTGCTTTTTTGCTTTAGTTGTTCTACAGCTCGTGCAGAATACAATGAGCGCTTACTCTTCTATTTATTATGATATCAGTTGTAGATCCATCTGCTGAGCTCCGTTTTAACATCGTTTACATGACAGATGTTTAATTGTCGTCTTTGATGTTGTCTCACAGGGCTCTACGCTTACTTTTCTTTTTAGGAGCACCTTCTATTCAGTAATCAAAAAATCTGATCAAAAATTAGCCCTCCCATTACGTGGCGATATTTGACTCCTTAAAGTGAATTAAAGGGGAATTTTGTTTTTACCTTTGTTACATTCTCTAATAGTGTTAGAGTCAGACAACGTAAGTCACTTCATATTAACTTCTTATTTAACTTGTATTAAATCAATATCTCATTTCCAAACTCCCCTAAAAATCATTAAAAGCTGTCACTCATCTTAGTTTGTGATCTCACAAAGTTCCATTATAATCTACGAAGCTCTCTACACTGCGCAATGAATCTCTTATTTACGCTCTCTCTACACTTTGTTTATGAAAGGATTCGTCAGATATGTCTGTGATATATTACTCAACATTGCAAAAACGCGTAAGCTCCCCTTAGCGCAAACACAAATACGCTTTACACACTGTAAAGCCCTGTCTCAGTTTTTTCTTCTCTGATTAGAAACTGAATCATAATGGACATTTGTGAATTTACTTTGTCGTTGTAACAGCCATTTTTTTTTTTTATGCAACTCCTAAACTTTTATCAACCACTAAACTTGATGCACAGGATTGCGGTAAATCCTAGGCAGTATCCCAGTGCCTTATGGCTTTTGTTTCTCATTGCTTGCCTCACAAATGTGCAAACATCTCACAGACTCAGTCAGAAGAGAGGACATAAATTGCACCACAAATCCTAAATGAGATTTACAATTAGTGCTCTCAAAATTGTATAAAATTTACATTGTCATTTAGCAGACGCTTTTATCCAAAGTGACTTACAAATGAGGACAACCGAAGCAATCAAATCAACAAAAGAGCAATAATATGCAAGTGCTATGACAAGTCTTGGTTAGCCTAATACAATACTTAACTGCTTTGAAGTCAGTAATAAAAACAAGAAAACGCATTACAAATCGATCTGGTTTGAGAGGCTGATGTTAATTTATTACAGCTTCATTACATAGGTTGTATTTTCTCTCTGAGGTTTAATATTTGTTTTGTATTGTTATTGAAATGTAAGGTGAACACTCTCTCCCTCTCTCTCTCTCTCTCTCTCTCTCTCTCTCTCTCTCTCTCTCTCTCTCTCTCTCTCTCTCTGTTTCTTTCTTTCTCTCTCTTTCTCTCTTTCTTTCTTTCCAGCCTTCGGTGGGGAGAAGTGGAAGACCAATGTTCTATTGACAGCATTTCTGTGCCCAGGGTGGGTGAATGGAGAAATGCATAATTTCTTTAAATTGAAATTTCAAGTTATGGTAAACTCAAAAGTCATTAATTACTCACCCTCATGTCGTTCCAAACCCGTAAGACCTTTGTTCATCTTTGGAACAAAAATTAAGATATTTCTGATGAAATCTGAGAGCTGTCTGAACCTGCATAAACAGCAACACAACTTGTTTAAGGCACAGAAATGTAGTAAGGACTTTATTAAAATCATTTGTTCAACCGTAATGTTTTGAAGCTACGAGAATACATTTTGTGTGCAAAGAAAACAAAAACAACTTTATTTAACAATTTTATTGTGAACTTTATTCAGCGCCATGAACACGTGGTGGAGACTGACACGGAAGATAAAAAAAATGTTAAATAAAGGGTTTTGAACGACATGAGCTTGAGTAATTAAAGGAGAAGTTCACTTCCAGAACAAAAATTTACAGATAATTTACTCACCCCCTTGACATCCAAGATGTTTGTGTATTTCTTTCTTTAGTCTTAAAGAAATTGTTTCTTGAGGTAAAACATTATAGAATTTTTCTCCATGTAGTGGACTTCTGTGGTGGAGTGATGAACTTCCAAAATGCTGTTTCAGTGCAGCTTCAAATGGTTCTAAACAATCCCAGCTGAGGAAATAGGGTCTTATCTAGCGAATTTGCAATTTCTATACTTTTTAACCTCAAATGCTCATCTTGTCTATTCTCTGCGATGCGCATGCAAACTCCGGGTCATATACCCGTAGGGTATATTGAAAAACTCCCATCTCATTTTCCCACTTCAAAGTTTTTCGGCCTACCGTAACTGTATTGACCCCGATTTCACAGAGTTCGCATGCACATCGCAGAGAATAGAGAAAATAAGCATTTGAGGTTAAAAAGTATAGAAAATGTACTTGTTGTTTGTTTTTTTTTTTTTTTAAATAACCAATCGCTTCACTAGATAAGACCTTTCTTCTTCGGCTGGGATCATTGAAGCTGAATTGAAACTGTATTTTGGAAGTTCAAACTCAATTTCTTTACGACTAAAGAAAGAAAGTCATGGTTACCTTGGATGACAAGGGGGTAAGTAAATTATCTGTACATTTTTGTTCTGGAAGTGAACTTCTTTAATGACAGAATTTTCATTTTTGGATGAAGTGTCCCTTTTAAATGTAACAGCTAATGGAAGATTTGGGCCATTTTGCACTTTGAAGTCTTGTGTGTTGACATTTTAGATTAAATATGGTTTGCTGTGAATAATAAATGTACATGCTTTTTCAGGGTGGTGTTTGCGGATTTTTTCGTAATGAATCTGATTTTGTGGGGCGAGGGTTCATCAGCTGCCATGCCCTTTGGCACTCTGGTGGCCATCCTGGCACTGTGGTTCTGTATCTCAGTGCCCCTCACCTTTATTGGAGCTTACTTCGGGTTTAAGAAGAGCGTAAGCTTTCTTCACTTTCAAATTGTTTCCCAAAAGCCTTTTTTAAAACGTAATTTTGTTTGGTGTTATATAATCCAGTTATCCCTGTTTCTCTAACTTAAATTGGTTTAATTTCAGGGCATTGAACATCCTGTGCGGACCAATCAGATCCCCAGACAGATTCCAGAGCAGTCCTTCTACACTAAACCTCTTCCCGGCATCGTCATGGGTGGAATTCTGCCGTTTGGCTGCATCTTCATCCAGCTGTTCTTCATCCTCAACAGCATTTGGTTAGTGCTGATGATTAACGGTTACTATGATTCCAATTCCAGTGATTACAAAGTTCAGGTTTAGGTTTCAGACCTAAATAAAATCAAATCTCTTTTAAAACACTTGCAGTTTTATTAAACTATTGTGTAAACTATTGATATTTCAGGTCTCATCAGATGTACTATATGTTTGGCTTCCTCTTTCTGGTCTTCATCATTTTGGTCATCACTTGCTCTGAGGCCACCATCCTACTTTGCTACTTCCACCTGTGTGCTGAGGTAAGAGTACACATAGCAATATGCATATTACATATACAGTTATGTGACAGTATGCACATTTTGGAGAATCATGTCTTTTTTTTTTCTCTCAAATGTTTTGTGTATACGCTGTTTCTTAGGACTATCACTGGCAGTGGCGCTCCTTCCTCACCAGCGGATTCACAGCTGTTTATTTCCTGGTCTATGCCATCCATTACTTCTTCTCTAAGTTGCAGATCAGTGGACTCGCCAGCACCATTCTTTACTTTGGCTACACCATGATCATGGCGCTCATCTTCTTCCTCTTCACAGGTCTGTATGTGTGTAGAGTTAAGGTGCAGTCATAAGCGAAACTGTTGTGGGCAAAAGAGATCCACTGACAGAAATTTACGGAAGTCGCTTTCAAATCAAGCCACCCCACTCACAACTGCCCTTTTTTTTTTTTTTCTTGACAAGAAGTATGTTTGTTTAGTCGCAGAACGTCTTTATGACCACAACAAATGGTAGACTTTTCAGATGTGCACTCCAGTTTCACTTCAGCGCCAGGCACTAGTCAAACAAGCAATGGAAACGTACAGGGGACGAGAGAGCTTCAGTACAACAACAGTTAACTGCGCTCAGATGAGATGTTAGTCCATATGTCAGTAAAAACTAATTTACCTGTCCTGTCAGCCGTTATACTATACTCGTAGCATGCATGCTTCAATTGCATGCACAAATGCAGCAGCGCGCTCTGTAGCCTGTAGCATAGCATGCATGTCAGATCCGTGTCATGTTCAGCATAGGCAGCTCTTAAAGTAATAGCTGCCAAATCACCTAATAACCCAGCTGCTATGATGTCTGTTAATCAAAGAACAAATAAGGAAATGACGAAATCAATAACCTTTTTTCTCTTTAGTATTTAGTGTTTGATAACCTTATATAATTTCTGTATATTTCCTTCTTGTTGAAAGGCACAGGAAAATAATGGGTTTCCTTGAAAATTGTTGAAAAAGTTCACTTAATTTAGAAGTTATTTTTAGAAGTCTAATAAATGTTAAAATTGATAGCTCTTAATTATACTATAATGTTGAATGAATATAGTCAGTGGTTAAATATGAAAAAAAAAATCCTAGAGACAGCAGTAATATTGGTATCTGTGATACTCGCCTTTAGTCATAAAAAAAATTAACAAATATTAAAAATATACTGTCTTTATGCTGTTTCTACAGCAATTTGAACTTTAATGTTAGGTGGGATTAATTGATTAATATCAGGAAAAATAACTGATTAATTAATTTTTTGACAGCACTAATTTCTATATATAGATTCCCCATATTTCTCTCTTAATTATGAAAACGTTGCTTGTTTTCAAACTTTTTGTTTTTACAGAAACTGGAAGTATCAGTACATTTAAATTAATTAACCACAGTTTATTAAGACTTCATGCTCAAGAATTTTCAAAAGGTTCTTTAATAAAAACAATAGTTATTCTTGAGATGAGGGGAAATAAATATGTCTTGATTTAGTCTTTTTTAGCATTTTAATTTGAATTTGATTGGATTATTTTAATTTATTAATAATGTATCAATTTAAATATTTTTAAATGGCGGTTTACAGATTATGATTTTTCCTATTCCGATTGTTGTTTGATACTGTGGGCCAATACTGATACTAGTTGCCGACAAGAGAGAGTATGTTTATTTGCTCTGTTATAGGCCAAACTGGCTTTCAACCCTTTGAGATCAGCTTTTATTTTTATTTATTTGTTTTTTTTTAATAAACTGATGGGTGTAATGAGAAATTGTGGAATGTTTTGTTCCAAACATTTCATGTTTAATATTTGTAGACCGTCTTTATGTGCTGTTTCGTCTAGGGAAAAACAGTAATGCTTGAGGTAATGTTGTATAGTGTTTTAGTAATCTGGATCCCTTGTATATTTTTGCCTCCAGGTACAATTGGATTCTTTGCCTGCTTTTGGTTTGTCACCAAGATCTACAGCGTGGTCAAAGTGGATTAAATGAAAGCAATCTCGTATGAGACTGAACTCTTCTCCGCCCAATGTGAGATCCCGTAGGGAGGGACCTGAGCGCTGTTTAACTTAATCTGTTGCCACGGCGACTCTGCTTTACACCAACAACTCCGAAATCAACAAATTCCATTTACTTTGCTGTCTGTGTGAGCGTGTGTGCATTAGTAGTGCATATTCAACCATTTGAAGAAATCGACGCGTCTGCTTTAGTTGGAACGGAATACAGCAAACACGCACATTGGCCATTGCAACTCACATGAGTAATTAAGATTCTGAGTTTTCCCTTGTAAATATTACTTACTATTTTCTTTTGCTAACATTCAAATGAATGGGTAATGCATAAATTACAAAGAAAACTAGCTCCAGTTATTCAGTCTTCATGGTGTCAGAAGGATGATTTTGTAAATAGCATTTTTCTTTAAATGCATCAGAAAAGAAACTTAGAGATTAAAGGTGGAAAGACCTCATTATGAGTTGATTTAAGAGTGAGGCTGTGTGTGTTTCTTTCCATTATGTTGATACTGTAAAATTATTGCTTGCCTATTCTTGTGTATAACCAGTGGGGGGGAATGTCTATTTAACTTTTTGTTTGGTCATTTTTTTGGTCAATTTCTTGTCGTTTCTGTTTATGCCTCAACACATTGCGTGCCTCATTATCACAGGAAAATCAAGACCATTTATTTCGGTTAAAAACAGGTTTGTGAAAATGTGAAGTTCCCCGTACATACACAGGGGTACTGGAGTGAAATGATTTTCTTTGTATATATGCACAGCATTTAAACGTGTGTCCATATACTACATTAGCTTGGTTGGCCACTCGGTTTTCATTTTGTTTTCTCTGGTTTTGAGGTAATGAGATTCCAAGAAAAACATTTAAAGAAATACTAGAAATAAAGCCTCCTTGTCTCCAAAAGCATCAGTTCACTTGTTTTAATGTATGAAGTTGTTCTTTGTTGATCATTTGCCTTTTTTCCTGTCAGACAATCCTTTTTGTATCTTGCTGTTCTATAATGTCAAACGTACAGCCTTGAGACCATCAGCACAACATAATTAACTATTTTACTTAAGAAAAGGGTCAGCATTTAAAACAAAGAAAGTGTTGTTTCCAGAAATTTTTTAGCATATAGCAGATCTCCAGACCTCTTTTTTTTTTTTTTTTTTTTTTTTCTTACGATGGATATTTTTTCGTGACCCTTTCTGCAGGTGGCGACAAGGAACTGTTTTAATAGGTGAGTCATACACTCAGCGGATTGTTTAAAAGTACAGATTGAGTCGGGAATGCTACTGTGTGTGTGTGCACTGATTTTCCTCAATCAAAATCAAATAAGTCCGATTATAGAGTTCCACGTATGTAGCCTTATTTTTTTCTGGTAATAGTGGACATGGCCATTTGAAAATTTTATGGGTCTGGTTTCCAGCCTCATCTGCTTCCAGCTATTTTTAGCTGTACAAAACATCGTTTTGCTGCTTGATATTGCAAATTGGTGTGTCTTACAATATTATTGTAATGTATTGTCTTAATTATTAACACACTAGTTTGTAGTGAAAACAGTTTTACCCTTTTCTGCACGATTCCGCGGTGGATAGGTGTGAACAAAATGTCAGCGCATGCCCAGTGCGTTCAGAAACGGACAAATGGCTTTGTTTACCAGTTATTAAAGTTTTGTCTTCACTGGCGAAATAAAATGGTGAATCTGTAAATATTGCATTTAAAATTAAAGTTCTAATTTGAACTTTTGCATAAAAAAAGAGCATCACACTCACAGTCGTGCTGTGTCTTTGAATATGAGCAGTTGTGAGTACCTGACCTGAGCTTCGTTGAGTCACAGTTTTCTGTCCAGCACCTGGCTGATTCAGAGAGCCATTCAGAGAGCCAAAAATGATGTGAGTCACAGGAAATGTCAAAAATAAATAAATAGAAGTTTTGTGTTTATTATAAACAAGTGAAAAAAAAATAGAGGTGAATAAAAAATTCGTTAGAACTACCAGCAGGTGTCACTATGTTCAATTAGGATTTGTACCCCAAGTTTCACAGACAAGGCTTAAATCTAGTCCCAGACTAAAATGTAAGTCTGAGCTGTTTCAACTGAAAAAAACTTGGACTGACTAATCTTAAAATATATCAGTTTCTTCATTTCATCTTTGATGCACGTTTTTTTTTTTTTTTTTCTAAGGCATATTTATAAAAATTACTTAAATGTCCAAATTGAACTTTGGCCTAATCCTGGTTTAGTCTAAACGCTGTCTGTGAGCTGTAGAGTCTAGAACAAGACACTAATTTGCCATGCATATATAGTGTTGTTGTTGTTGTTGTTGTTGTTGTTGTTGTTGTTTTAGATTTAGTGCGTATGTGTACAGAAATGCTAAATATTTTGCTTGAAATTACTGAGAAGTGCATGTTCAATACACTTCCGTGATGCACATTCAAAACAATATTTTTTTTCTTTGATCACTGCATTTTTCTGATATGATTCACCACATCAGTAATATGAAAACTTGCAAGGTTAATGCTGTGTGCGTGTGTGTTTGTGTGTGTGCGTCTTGTTTGTTTATCCCTTCCAGATGGCTGCTTCAGTCACTCTTTTGTTGTGTTCCTTTCTTTTGGAGGAGACGAGAGTTTTATGGCTTCTCGTAATGGGTCTGGCCTATATTCCACACCTGACAAAATGGCAACCAGCTTTGAGGGAAAGGCGTATCCTTGCAGGGAATTTCACGTCCGACAGTACCTTGAAATGTCTATACCGTCGGAAATCACAGACAGATTACGCACGGCTGAATTATTACTGTTACTTACACTGCAGAAATGTACATTGTTCACTTTCATACTATTATCAACACAATGAAGACAGATGAATAACAGCCATTTCCTGGCATCATTCAGTGTTTAGCTGTGTTGAGTCATACACAGCTTTGCAGAGAACTTCCCAGATATAACTGTCTCTCAAAAATGGGACATGTAATTAGCTTGTGTTAAACAAAACATTTTAATGTATTATTCGGAACAAAGCACAATTTATTAATTTCTTCTTTGTGTTGTTTATACTATTTGGAAACAAATGATCCCACTGGAGAGTAAAAGAGTCATCCTAAAACACTGCAAGACACAAGTTAAGCATATATTTATATGCTAATGATGAATACAGTTTTCTTTGAGTGTTTACATACACCTTTCAGAATCTGCAAAATGGTAATTATTTTACCAAAATAAGAGGGATCATACAAAATGCATGATATTTTTTAATTCAGTACTGACCTGACCTGAATAAGATATTTCACATAAAAGACATTTGCATATAGTCCACAAGAGAAAATATTAGTTGAATTCATAAAAATGACCCGTTCAAAAATTTACATACACTTGATTCTTAATACTTAATTTTTTTAGTGATAGTTATGAGTCTCTTTTTTGTCCTGAACAGTTAAACTGCCCACTGTTCTTTAGAAAAATCCTTCAGAGCCCACAAATTATTTGGTTTTTCAGCATTTTTGTGTATTTTAACCCTTTCCAACAATGACCTTATGATTTGAGATTCATGTTTTCACAGAACAACTGAGGGACTCATGTACATCTATTACAGAAGATTCAAATGCTCATTGACTCTTCAGAAGGAAACACAATGCATTAAGAGCTGAGAGGTGAAAACTTTCTAAATTTGAAGATCAGAGTAAATGAAACTTATTTTGACTTCTGGAAAACATGTATTTTCTGTAGCTTCTGAAGGTCAGCACTAAACGAAAAAAATATGATATTTAGGCAAAATAGGAAAAACGTACACATCTTCATTATGTTCAAAAGTTTTCACCCCCTGCTCTTAACGCATTGTGTTTCATTCTGACGCATCAGTGAGCGTTTGAACCTTCTGTAATAGTTACATATGTGTCCCTCAGTGTGAAATTATGGACCTCAAAATCACACAGTCATTGTTGGAAAGGATTCAAATTCACACACACAAACAGCTGTGGATCATTCAGGTAACAACACAGCATTAAGAATCAAGTGTATGTAAACTTTTGAACAGGGTTTTTTTATATTTATATAAATTCAAGTATTATTTTCTCTGGTGGACTATATGTAAACATCTTTTATTAGAAATATCTTATTCAGGTCAGTACTAAATAAAAAAATAACATGCATTTTGTATGAACCCTCTTATTTTGGTAAAATAATTATCATTTTGTAGATTCTGCAAGGTGTATGTAAACTTTTGACTTTAACTGTAACTATTTCCTAGTGACCATTGGCATCTCTCTACTTTTTTATTTCTTGTGTTTGCCTAGAAGTTTTATATATATAGTGAAGTGGCTGTATCAGCAGCCCTGCAGTTTGCCTTTCAAGATTCTCTGTGATCCTTCCTCTCCATCATCCTTTCTTGTTAACGTGTTTCTCTAAACAATGGCTGACTGTGGCAGTGGTTCGTAAATAGTGTGGGTGGACAGCCTTTCTCTTTCAAACTCACTTCATATGAATGATCACTTTCCGGCTTCCATCAGGGTCCTGATCTGAGATCAGCTGATGCTTTCCAAATGTATACTTTTAGCTTGGTCGCACAGATTCTCAGATGCTCTCGAATCAGCTATAAAGTGCGACTTCTACCATCAGCCATTAAAACGGGGGATTTTCACGGCTGAATCACTCTCTATTCTAATCCTGCTTGCTAAACGCTTCATTTTGGGGCTCTTGTTCGTATTCAGACACCCAAATGAGGGAAAGTCTATTCATTGGATCAAAGGCTTGAGTGGTTTCCTATAAGGATGAAATAAAAACTCCTGAGAGTGTGTCTGCTGGACAGCTCAGTGTTAGTCAGCTGTGTTGTCGGCTTTAAGAGTGAATAACACCAGTTTCTTTTGTTTAATGAACACATTCAGCATGATAAAGAGTCTTTGTGGGGTTTTTCTTGCAAACGTAGACAGCATCAAGAATCAAGAAGCTGTAAGTAAACCTAACTTCCTCCTGAAGGTTTCTTAACTCTTCTGAGCATTAAAAAGTTCTCTATCTTTATTCTCACTGGATGATTCAGTCTGACCACTGAAATTTTTGGTCTTACTTCATTATACTTTATAACTTTGATACCTTCAAGTATTTATACATCACCCCCTAGTGGCTATGCAGAGATTTATGACGTCTGATGTGCGAATTTCCATTTTTATTCTGCCAGTATAGTGACTCGGCCCACTGTCAAAAGCAATAATTATTTCAACTGGCATTTTCACATCAGCATATCATAAGCTTTGTTAGTTATCAGTGTTGGGAAGGTTACTTTGGGAATGTAATAGGTACAGATTACTAGGTACAGAGTGTTAAGTAGTGTAACTATTTCAAATACTTTGTTAAAGTAATGTAATTGATTACATTTGATTACTTTTCTAAATTTCTAACAAATGTTTTCAACTGTTAATCATTTTGAAATATTTAAACCAGACAGTGTTAACCTTACAGTAGCACTCAACACTGATTACTGTCAGACTTCTCAAAATCATTCATCACTTGAATCAAAATTGTAAAAATGTAATTTTAAGCACGATCACCACAAAATCAGACTTAAGCATCTTTTTTTACTTTGAGATTGTTTTGAGTTTAAATACAGTTTTAAAATCATAAGATATAGCTTAGTAGTTTTGATACTGTTTTTGAAGTCAAATCGTTGTATAGCTATTATAGGAAACACTGGCATCTAACAATGCTTTGGAGGAAAGCTAAATCTGTATGTATAGATTCTGTTTGTTAGGATATGACAATATTTGGCCGAGATACAACTATTTGAAAATTTGGAGTCTGAGGGTGCAAAAAAAAAGTATTGAGAAAATCGCCTTTAAAGTTGACCAAATAAAGTAGCAATGTATTTTACTAATCAAAAATGAAGTTTTGATATATTTACGGTAGGAAATTTACAAAATATCTTCATACAACATAATCTTTACTTAATATCCTAATAATTTTTGGCATAAAAGAAAAATCGATAATTTTCACCCATTCAATGTGTTATTGGCTATTGCTATAAATATAACCGTGCTACTTGTTACTGGTTTTGTGGTCCAGGGTCACAAATATTTGGGGTAGGTAAACATTTTTTGGGTCCGTATGATCAAGTGACACTAAAGACCGGAGTCATGGCTAAGGAAAATTCAGCTTTTCATCTCAAGAATAAATTATATATATTAATATATTATATTATATAATAATATATTGCCACAGAACGGCTATTTTTAATTGTAATAATACTTCACAATATGACTGTTTTCGCTGTATTTTTTATTACATAAATACAGCCTTGGTGAACAGAAGAGACTTCTTTCAAAAAAATGTTCAGTTTTTTTTCAAAGGCACGTAAATTAATAAATCATACTTGTCTTTTCATTGAGCTTTTTCAGTGTGTCCTGAGAAAATCAATCCAAATTAAATAATGGAGTTTGTCACGGTTCGTAGCACTACGGACTCTTTGATGAGGTCATAAAATGCAAAGAATGTCGGTCACCCGGTGACACCAAGACTTTCTCTCTGTCTTTCTCTCACTCGCTCTCTTTTGTCTCCTCCTCTCCTTATGCTGTTCTCCCACTTTTTCTTTTTACGGTACCTCAGCTTTGATGAAGTGAGTCTGTTTAATCTTTTTTTTTTTGTCACACTCTCAAAATATGGTACATTTCTAACACTAATTCAGTTCTCTTTTTTTGACTACTAATGTGACCACGTCCTTCCATCATGAATAGATTAAAAAATAATTGAAACTTGAAAATCACCGACTCTGAAACCAGGACACATGTGACAAATGATCTGTTTAAGAGTGACTCATCAGATCTGCTACTCTGTGATCTTTAATATCAAATAAAATTTAAAAATGAATCACTTTCATATTTTAAAACATCAAATCTTCATCATATTTTTAATATATGCAGTTTTTAAGCCGCTTTCAGTTTCAGTTTCATGTTATTGGCATGATTGTGTTTACATACACAAAAGCATTCTGCATAAAACAAACCAAAAAAAGACACTATTCTGATCTCAAATTCTGATTTTATTTCTTGCAATTGTGAGTTTATATCATGCAATTCTGAAAAAAGGGTCAGAATTGTAACTTTATATGTTGCAATTCTGACTTTATAACTCTCAATTGCAAGGTTATATCTCAATTCTGACTTTAAATCATGCAATTATGAGTTTATATCTTACAATTCTGAAGAAAAAAGTCTGAATTGCGAGTTTGTATCATGCAACTGTGAGAAAAAAAATTGCAATTATCTTTTTTCTTAGTGGCGGAAACAAGCTTGTACACAACTCCATTTTTGAGTGAAAAAAAGTAAACAATTGTGCCTAATTTTGTCAATGTTCACTCAAACACTGAGGTGTCTTATAAATATATATACACAGCTTGAAAGTTTGTGAACGCTTTAGAATTTTCTATATTTCTGCATAAATATGACCCAAAACATAATCGGATTTTCGCACTAGTCCTAAGAGTAAACAAAGAGAACCCAGTCAAACAAATGAGACAAAAATATTTTTTGCCATTAATTTACTGAGAAAAATGAATCAGTGTTGTATATCTGTGAGTGGCACAGGTATGTGAATCTTTGCTTTCAGCATCTTGTGTGGCCCCCTTTTGCAGCAATAACTACTAATAACTAAATCCTGCACAACGACTTGTAGGAATTTTAGCCCATTCCTCAGTACAGAACTGCTTTAACTCTGTGATGTTGGTGGGTTTCTTTCTATGAACTGCTTGCTTCAGGTCCTTCCACAACATTTCATTTGGATTAAGGTCCAGACTTTGACTTGACCATTCCAAAACATGTTATTTTTTAACCATTCTTTGGTAGAACAACTTGTGTGCATGACCCTATTTCTCCTGAGAGACATTTTCCTTTAGAATTTGCTGGTATAATTCAAAATTCATTGTTCCATCAATGATGGCAAGCCATCCTGGCCCAGATGCAGCAAAACAGGCCCAAACCATGATACTACCACCACCATGTTTCACAGATGGGATAAGGTTCTTATGTTGGAATCCAGTGTTTTCCTTTCTCCAAACATAACGCTACACATTTAAACCAAAAAGTTCTATTTTAGTCTCGTCTGTCCACAAAACATTTCTCCAAGAGCCCTCTGGCTTGTCCGCATTATCTCTATCAAACTGCAGACAGGCAGCAATATTCTTTTTGGAGAGCAGTGGCTTTCTTCTTGCAGCTCCTCCATGCCCACCATGGTTGTTCTGTGTTCTCCTGATGGTGGACTCATAAACATTAACATCAGCCAATGTAAGAAAAGCCTTTAGCTGCTTAGACGTTACTCTGGGTTCCTTTGCTACCTTGCAAACTGTTACACATCCTGTTTTTAGAGTGACCTTTGTTGGTCGACCACTCCTGGGGAGGGTAACAGTAGTCTTAAGTTTTCTTCCTTGTTTACACAGGCTGTCTAAATGTGGATTTGTGGAGTCCAGACTCTTTAGAGATAATTTTGTAACCCGTTCCATCCTGATGAGCAACAGCAACTCTTTTTCAGAGGCCCTCAGAGATCTTCTTTGACCGTGCCATGATACACTTCCACAAACATGATCAAACTTTGATAGATCCCTGTTCTCTAAATAAAACAGAGGGGGTAATGACAACGGATAGTCATCTCACTGATTGAAAACACCTCTGAACAGATGGACTCTAATTTCTCCTTCAAATTAACTGCTAAGAGATTCACATACTTTTGCCACTCACAGATAAAGTAATATTGGATAATTTCGACAAGAAAATATTAGTCTCATTTGTTTGATTGGGTTCTCTTTGTCTACTTTCAGGACTTGTGTGAAAATCTGATTATGTTTTGGGTAATATTTATGCAGAAATCTAGAAAATTCTAGAAAGTTCACAAACTCTCTCTCTATATATACAGTACTGTGCAAAGTTTTTAGGCCACTAATATTTTCACCAGCTAAAAAATGGTTTAAAGTAAGTTATTTCTATCTTTTACTGTAGTGTGTCAGTAAAAAATATCGGTTTACATTTCCAAACATTCTGTTTGCCATTAATTGTAATAATCTAGTGAGATTTTTGTTTGCACAAGGAGTCTGACAACAGCCAGTGCTCCACACAGACATCTAATCTCACCATCATCCAGTCTGTCTCTGGAATGACATGAAGAAACAGAATAACTGAAACAGAGTAAAACCAGAAGAACTGTGGCAACGTCTCCAAGATGCTTCAAGAAACCTACCTGCAAAGCTACCTGAAAAATTTTGCGCAAGTGCACCTAGGGCAAAAG
>JAHKKF010531528.1:0-22191 GCA_019740295.1 Labeo calbasu | reverse complement strand
TCTCAGGTACTGTGTCTAATGTGAGTTTGAATATCATATTGCATGCCATGTATAGCTATACTGGAAGCAACAACAGATGTTTTTACCTCACATTTTGAAAATAAATTAAAGCAAACATATAAGTTAAAACTACGAACTCTTTACGAACCAATAAGTGTTTTTATATATATATATATATAACAAAGTTTTTCATAACAGACTTACACTCTATGTGTGGTGGGACTTCTCCCGGGGGGATATATACTGTTGGCACTGGTCTGGATGTAAATGCAAATTCATTCTTTGCCACTAGGTGTCGCTTTTGGAGCGGCATAAATAGCGGTTTCTATATACACTAATATAAACACCAGTGTGCGTTTTGATTTTGAAAGGTGCAGTGCTCATGTTTATTCAACAAAGTCAAAGCTTTTCGAAAAATCTATTTGTGGCGGTCAGTTTTGATATTGTGATATTTCATATTTTATATTGGGCCACCACAAATAAATCAATGTCTGGGAAACACTGATTAATTCAAGTGGAATCAAAGCAAACTTGCTAAAACATTTCTGGAAATGTTGGCTCTGACTGTACATTCAAACTACCATTGGTCCATTGATGATGTAATAGGCAGGCGTGGCTCTGGGGCTCCGCCTTTTTTGATGTGAGAATCTACTCTGGTTTATTTCTTCTATTCAGTCTGTCGAGACCAGACATCCACGAGTAAAAACATGAACAAACAGGAGAACTGCTTTATAGTAGAAAATGAAATTGTTTTGTGTTTACTATTGTAAAGTGGCTTGTATTAAAGGAATATTTCACCCAAAAATGTAAAGAACCCCATGATTTACTCACCCTTAAGTCATCCTAGGTGTATATGACTTTCTGTGATGTTTAATCTTCCGCTAACATGCATATACGTGTTCACGAGAGAGTGGCGTTTCAAAGGATGAAGTAGGACGTAGGATGTAGGATGTAAGGCGTAGGCGTATCGTAAGCTGCGGTGAGAATATGCTATGTCTCGTGAGAACCAAGTTTTGTTTACATCAAAGGAAAATCAGTCTCCTCTTGGATTATATCGAAATCCTCCTGCTTTTTTCTTTATAAATCCTCATTTTGTACTTCTACGTGTACTTCCGCTGGAACACTCTCTTATGAACGCGTGTTCAGTTAGCAGAAGCTAGAGATTACAGTTTACAAAGCTTTAAATATGAATATTTTTTCTTATAGAAACACATCACTTCACTTCAGAAGGTCTTTAATAACCCTCTGGAGCCATGTGGAGCACTTTTTATGATGGATGGATGCACTTTATTGGATTTCAAAAACTCAACTCAACTCAACACTGATGTTATAAAGCTTGGAAGAGCCAAGATGTTTTTTTTTAATATATATAACTTTGATTGTATTCATCTAAAAGAAGAAAGTCATATACAGCTAGGATGACTTGAGGGTGAGTAAATCATGGGGTAATATGCATTTTTGGGAGAACTAACCCCTTTAAATTAAACTATTATATGAAATTTTACTATAAATATCATGGTTAAACGATGGTCAGGGTAGCAAAACCATGGTTAATTTGTGGTTACCATGGTTTAACTATTGTAACCATGATTTTTTGGTTATAGTCTTTGTTAGTCAAAGCCATTGTGCACTTCAGTTCATTTTGTAAGGCAGCTCACTTTTGTAACAGACCTATGAATGATGTAAAGGATGTATTGTGGCTGCAAATGATGTGAAAACCGGTAATAAACCAACAATATCCATTTGGTAAGTGTCCAAACAAAAGGTTTTTAAAAAGAGATCAGTGCCCCTCTAAAAGTGCTGAGTGACTCCATTAGTCTGAGCTGTAGACTGCTAACAGAAACACTGTTCAATAAAACATGACCAGCCCAAAAAAGCAAAAAGAACAGTGCGTGCAATAGAGTGAAATGTGATGTGGCGGGCTTATCGTAAGTCAAATAAACCCAAAGAAGCAGTTACATATCGCTTTTCCATAGTGCAGTTCATTAATTAGTGATGTTTAAACTAATGGCATGAAATAAGGGAAGTTAGGCAAAAAATAAACAGCAGTGAAAGAAATCCACACAAATCATAAGCCGTGCGTGACCTAGCATGGCATGCGGCGGGCTGCTTGAGCCTTTCAAAGAGAAGAGACTCATTTCAACAAACAGAACACGGGCCATAAAACAACAAACCCAGACACAAATACAAATACACACACTCTCTTTTTTTCACACAAACACACCTATATACAGCAGCACAGCGTGCAGCATAATGCTCTGAAGTCTTCCCATGCTTTCAGGCACAAGCTTAAAAAATTTATGACCCCCTCAGAAAATCTATTCTCCACAGCCGCAGGCAAAAGCCTTGCGTATCTCGCATGAGTTCTTGGCTAAAACCAGCACATTAGAGTTTATATAGCTGGGATGCTGTTTGGGTGCGAGTCAGGAGCCAAGGACGAGCTTTCTTTTCCCTACGGCGGCCAGTTTAGAAATCTAAGAAACAATGCAGTGCTAGTCAATCAAACAAACACTTCTGAATTCTTTGTTTGAGGATTTGGATATTTAAGAGTGGTTATCAATCATTTTCTGTTATTAAAGAGGTGTCAACGTTTATGTGAAACATGCAGTTTTAAACACATAATAATGCATCAATGTGTCAGAGGTCCTACAGTGCATGATAAAACTTGTTTTCATGTACGCGCAGGGGAAATTATCTTCTTGATAATCATTATTAATCAAACACCTGCAAAACAAATGCTGGCAATATCATCTTCTATCACCATACAACAGCTTTACTGATGGACATAAAAGCTACTGAGTAAAAATATTTGGTAAAACTGTACAATATAGTCTCATTGTTAACAGGTAGTAGCTAGAATGAACTAACAATCACCAATATATTTTTTACAGTGTTTATTTTAATCTTAGTTAATACTGTAGCTGTACATTTGTTCTTTGCTCATGTTGGTTCACTG
This sequence comes from Labeo calbasu, assembly GCA_019740295.1. Lineage (NCBI taxonomy): Eukaryota > Metazoa > Chordata > Actinopteri > Cypriniformes > Cyprinidae > Labeo > Labeo calbasu. The sequence goes on along the minus strand of JAHKKF010531528.1, from coordinate 19,235 downwards.
AACTGTGAACAGATACAACTTTTAAATTTAGAAATGTATTAGTAAATGTTGAAATTAATAATAAAATTAATAAAGGTTGTATAAGTATATTTTTAATTTTCAAGTTCATATTAGCTACACTGAAAAAAATCGTGAAGGATTTACTTTTAAACTGTTTTAACACATAAATTAATAGTAAATTTCACACAAATGGCACAGAAAGAGAAAGTAATGCACTGGATTAGGGGTAAACCGATTATTATCGGCACCGATATTACGCATTTTTATGCTTATCGGTATCGGTTTCTTTTAGAACCGATTTGCCAATAAATTAATTCAAAAGCATTTAAATAAAGTTTTTGTCAGAGCCCTTGTTATTCTTAATTTTGACATTCATTTTCATTCCTACACCACACATATATATATCGGTTCAAAATATTCTGTAATAATCTGTATCAGTATCGGCCCTGAAAACCACATATTGGTCAACCCTAGATTAAACATTACATTTTGAAGCAGAAAGTGCACTCCAATAATGCCAAAAAATGTATTTTTTGCACTAGTTAACTAATGTTAACAAATGAGAACCTATTGTAAAGCGTTACCAAAAATCCAACCTGATCTCATGACGAAAACGTACCTGTGGGAACGTTTTCACAGGATGTTCGTTTCATGACATATCCAATGTGAAATGTCCACTGAGTGGCACTAAAAGAGTCCTCTGTTTTTTCCTCGGTACAGATGACATTGGTTTAGTATGGTTTAGTATGTGTCACCGCAGTTCTGACTTGAAATGTCTGCTGAGTGGAACTCTAATGCTCTGTGATGTTTTAAAAAAACATACCATCTGCACTACACCTAAACCTACCCAACAGTATGAACAAAAGCAAATGTGACATAAAAATGCAATTGCAAGCATGCCGTTTTATCTTGTTTCAGCTTGTTTTTCGATCTCTCATCTTTCAGCTTTCATTGTGAATCATGTTTTTCACAGGATTTGTACCCAAGGATTCCACATCCTAAGTCCATTTCCCTACCGGCCGAGCTATCGAGCAAGCTTGTTACGTCCGGAAAGTGAAACATATGGAGCTGTAATCATAACTGTGTGCGAAAACGTTTACAAGTGCTCGCTGTTGTACCGCCTCTAGTGTTCATTTCTGCTGGAAACTGCAGTCATATACACTTGTTGGTACGTATTTCGCGTCTTGTGAAAAAGTTCCCACAGGTACGTTTTTGTCATGAGATAGGTAGCAAAAATGACTGGAATGGAATGTCTGAATGGAACACAGTAACAATCACAAGAATCTTACCAAAGGACTCCAAAACTGAATGACATTTCAGCTCAGTTCACTCAATTGTAATATAGGCCTAGTATACACAATATACATAAAATATACAGTATGTTATATACGAATCAATTGTCATTTATAGAAAATGCCTACACAATAAACAGTTTCCGGTTTGACAAAACGTTTTCCAGTAATTCACGTAGGCCTCTTCGCTTTACTAGAAATGCATTTTTTTTAGGGACCTTCCAAAAATGGCACATTCCAAGAGTTACGCTGGAGTGGGTGTGTTCTTGAAGATCCAGCCCACCCATGTGCTATGATTACACGCTGCAGAAATGTTGACTCATGTGAGCCAGGGAGCTGTTTTTCTCAGCAGTCCAAGAGTGACCTGACCTTTTCATCCCAATCTAGTAATCAGACCGGAATACAGGGAAGAAAGTTCCCCTCAAGTGCGCTGCCAACCTTAAAGAGTCCATGAAATCAAACTTGAGATTCACAAACCAAATTTAAGAAACTAAATTTAACTTCCACCGGGTGCAATATTGTGCTGTTGACTAGTATTAAAGCTATTTGATGGTCTTTTATCTAGTTTTGTTTCCCAAAGCAAGAACAAACACTGTTGTAGTTGTAAACTAAACTAAGATTATTGGAGTTGGTCTTTTTCAGTCTTTTATTACTTCAAATTCCATGTTTAATTCTCACAGTTTCTTAACTGTTTGCGAAATGTACTAGCTAATTCTGAGTGTAAACTGTTTCAAAGCAAACCCACATTTTTTTAGTACACAGTTGTGTGTGTTCTCTCGTCTCATCAAGCACTGGCGCCTCTGCTTGAACCCAAGACTCTTGTTTTCAGTATAGTGTGTTTCACAGTGATTTTACATGTCTTAATTCAACCTCACAATCTGCCTTAGGAAACCTCCAGACAAACTCTGGCCTCGCGCTAATGAAAGCTCCATCAAAAGACCGCAGAAACTCCCTCAAAGACAGAAACCCTGGAGTGAAACACATCCAGAGTCAGTGATTAAATGAAGAGTTAGTGCTGTACAGTCTCATCAGAGTCCCACACTTCTTTCTCAGTGCTGTGTTCCTGGAAGAAACCCACTGAATACAAAACACAACAGCTGGACAGAATGAACTTGGTCAGACCACAAAATATGGCAACAAGATGGGAAACGGACTTTGACGTTGTTGACCAGGGACAAAGAAACACTAACAAACACTCAAACCACCAATAACAAAAGTTATATATAGACTGGGGTGAAATGTTTCCTGCAGAAAATACATAAATGTTTCACCATCCACATTCGGTACATGTTTGTACCATGCACTGATGCATTCTGTCTGAAGATTATCCTGGAATTTGTGTTGCTAACCTAAACAAAACCTGTATGCTTGAAAATGTGTGATAACAAATCAAGAACACATAGCTACAATTAACTAAGAGTTTCATATGCTATAGTGTTACCAAATAATCTCTACAGGGTTAGTACTGCACAAATTCAGCCTCAAATGAATCTAACTGGTGCATCCTAAAAGCGACATACAAAACCAAACCAATACTGACCACAACCACTTTAACCATTACACCACATGCCTCTCATTCTGCAGAAAACACAGCACGCCTATAGTCGCCTGACTGACCATGTGAGAAGGAAAGACTAGTGATGGACAAACCACGACCTGCGATTCAACAATGCTAAGCTCCACCCAGTGGAAGTCATTTTGCGTCAAATACATCACATGACTTGACATATGACTGTTGTCAGACTAGACTACATCCTCTCCTTCACATTCAGACATTGAGCAATGCTATACAGATGTTTGCTATAATGCATTTTTGAGGCATTGCTACAAACTAGAGAGGTGTGAGCGATGAAGAAAAGCAGAGATGTGAGAAATGAGAGAGGGAATGAATTATCTGGACGAGCACAGCTTCGCCGCAGGAGTTAATGTACACTATTTGTCTTCTTGCACTCATTTACGCCCCATCTCTCCAGCGCTGATCCATATCGAGGTCAACGGCTCGGCATGTCTGCATGGCTCACCGGTCAAAGCCTTATGCCTCTGCACCTTTCCCACAAAAACCCAACAAGAATGTCTGGACATGCTATGTAACTTCTCAAGGTGTAAGCACCCACTGAACCATGGGTCACTGAGAAGAGCCCCTCCAACAATTAAATCTACTCAATTCTGACTTGAAGTTGTTGAAAGTGATTTTTTTGGAGGATTTCCTGAGAAATATCACTGAAAGAGGTGTCTTGAAATTACACCTCTTTCTGTGACAGTCCTAGACTCTGGAAAAAAAGTGTCAAGGGAGTTGTTGGTTTTTTTTAGACTATCAGAAACGATGCTAAAATTGGACAACCAAGGGCGGGTTCTCGAAGTGTAAAGGAGGTACTGCAGTTGATATCTCATTTAGAAATATCCACAAAACATTCTCAATTATCAGTGCATTTAATTGAAGGAGAAACCAAACACAAACTCCATCTACGGGTCCACAGTGTGCAACAGCATCCAAGTAGCCTTGGTTCTGAAGTATTCCCCATTATTTTTCCCATAATCATTTTTAAAAAGTTATAAACCAAAGCAATCAGCTATGAGGTGAATCACAACATTACAAACTTTGGAAATAGCAAAAAAGTGCTTGAAAATCTGACAAAAAAGATTTAGATACAAGACTACAAGATTGTGTACTTAAAGGGATAGTTTACCCAAAAATGAAAATCCCGTCATTATTTACTCACCCTCATGCTGTTCCAAATACGTAAGACCATTGTTCATTATCAGAACACAAATTAAGATATTTTTGGTAAAACCCAAAAGCTTTCTGACCCAGAAAGGTAGTAAGGAGATTGTTCAAATAGTCCATGTGACATCAGTGGTTCAACCGTAATTTTTTGAAGCTATGAGAACACTTTTTGTGCGCGAAGAAAACAAAAAAATAGATCACATTTAACCATGTTTAATAATGTAATTATAAAACATAGTTCCGTTCATTGATTCTGATTGGTTGAGCTGCGTTCAAAGCTGCTGTAAATTACTCTACAAACATACACCTTTGTTTACATCTGTCTGTACAACTGTTTCTGAGGAACTACATTATTTGGCGGAAGAATAATGTTTTTATTAAAATCATTACACTTGACTTGCTGTGTTTTATTTTGTGAAACCTTACTACACTTAGGTATATGGAATAAACATTTTATAAAAGCCAATAAGCCCCGTGAAGCCATGGTTTACAGAGAATATATAACGTCCCTTAGCTGTTATAAATTCACTGTACACCATAGCTTCTTGGTTTAATATATCTAACTTACCTGATTTAATGACGAAAACATACCTGTGGGAACTTTTCCGTGAGATGCGAAATGCATACCAATAAGTACCTATCACTGCAGTTTCCAACAGAAATGACTATTAGAGGCTGTAGAAAAAGTGAACACTTACACTGCCCTCCAAAAGTTTGGAAATGCCCTAGAAAAGTGGGGTTTTGGACAATATTGGCATGAATCCTTTTTAATTTGTGATAATTTTGCACTGATAAGGGACAACACAAACTATGAAAACATATTTTATTACATAAACAGTTTATACTAAATTTTCGATTCATCAAAATAGCCACCATTAGCAGCTATTACAGCTCTGCATAATCTGGGCCTAAATTCATCATATTCTAAACTTAATTGGCAATCAATTGTTGAAGCTATTAAGGTGTGCTGACCCAAAAATCTTTTAAAAACCTGGGCCAAGTTTAAACCAGGCACCACAGTTGGCAAAAGGGCATGTCTGTATATTGCCATTATTATGTAATCAAAATGAAAATTATTATTGCTGGTCTTCAATGATAATGTCAAGTAATGTATTTGCACCAAAAAATGATAAGGATTTATGCTGATATCATCCAAAACCACACTTTGCCAGGTGTGTTTCCAAACTTTTGGAGGGCAGTGTATAATCGTTTTCATACACAGTTATAATTACAGCTCCATATGTTTCGCTTTCTGGACGTAACAAGCTTGCCTGATAGCTCAGCCAGCACAGAAATGGACTTAGGATGCTGAATCCTTAGGTAGGTATCCTGTGAAAAACACAAGAGATCGACAAACTTGCTAAAACGGCATGTTTGTGTTACTTTATGTTATTTAAAAACGTCACAAAAACTTAACGGACATTTCAAGTCAGAACTGTGGTGACACGTACAAAATCAGCATCACATAAAACGTAACATATATGCATTCATCTGTTCCGGGAACAGTGGACATCTCACATCAAATGTACATGGCGGTACGTATTTCGCGTCTTGCGAAAAAGTTCCCACAGGTAAGTTTTTGTCATTAGATCAGGTTGAAATGCACAATAAAATATCCAGTCTCATATCCAACATCAACCGATAATAGTACATTTAAAAAACAATAATAAATATCTAACATATAACAACACAGTATTGATATACTGTGCATTCCGATACAAATCACTAGGCCACAATTTACCAGATGACTCAGACTGATTCAAACAATTGTGCTACTCAAGCCGCTATCACACACTACATTGCATTACTGCCAATACACTGCAAAACATTTCAGTTAAACAAGTGAATGATTTAAACTAAAGATATTCATACGCCTGTCTGCTCCTCTCAGCTCACGAACATGAAGCCTCCCTTGAGACTTACACATCTATTATGGCTGAACTTAGCTAACAATGCGGTGCGATTTGACATGACTCCTTCATCCACCTGCACGATCATCCAACATCATTAGAGGGACTACATCAATGGATTTTTAAAACTCAAAAAGACTAGAGAAACAGCCTCAGGGCTGGTTTCTCAGGGCCAGATTAACCAAGTCCTGAACTGCACTACAGTTTGAAGTGTGATTCTCCATTAAGATCTCCAGTCAAGAATAACACTGAACCAGCGTCCTTGAAAAAAAAATCCTCAGTCTAACATCACTCTGCTCTTCATTTGAACTAACATGTTAAGAACAATTTGTACCATATGATGTCTGAACCTCTAATGCACTACTGCAAGCCAAATTCAACCTGTTTAAATTCAGGGAAATGAACTTAAATGAAATCTTAATCAACTGAATTCAGGAAATATTGATTTACTTTCAGAACCCTGCTGAAAAAAATAATTCAGAGGGTTTTGTTGAGTTGGGCCGGTGATGTCAGCAATTAAAGGATAAGGGAAAACAATGGCTATCAGACAGTGTGCAGGACAGGAAGTTATGCACACGCAAACAGGAAGCGGACAGGGGTTCGGCCGTTTTCTGTAATCCTGCTGTGTTTATTTGTGTTGTTCGCTTGTGTTATATGCTAAATGTAAATGTAGGCCTTTTGAGTAGCAGTACTGGGAAATTTGTGGTATTGGTATGAAGTGGGAGATTTCAGCATGACATAGTATGTCCGCAGTACGAGCTGCTGCTATTTTGGATTCACTGTCTTTTTTTAAAATAACATGACAGTGAAACTTCCCTCCGCCTGCTAAGAAACTAGGTCTAGTGCTGCCGTCCCAGAGCTAATCAAATGAAATATGGGTCAGAACTTGGGCACTGCATAGATTTTTTTGCTTGTTAACAGTTTATACTTTGTCCGTGTCAAAAGTTTGAGGTCAGTAAGATTTTGTAATATTTTTAAAAGAAGACTCTCATGCTCTTTAAGGCTGCATTTATTTAATCAAAAATACAGTGAAAACAGCAATATTGTGAAATATTATTATAATTTAAAATAACTGTTTTCTATTTGAATATATTTAAAAATGTAATTTATTCCTGTGATCCAAAGCTGAATTTCAGCATCGTTACTGCAGTCTTCAGTGTCACATGATCCTTCAGAAATCATTCTAATATGCCGATTTGCTGTTTGAGAAACATTTCTTATTTAATGTTGAAAACAGCTGTTGCTTAATATTTTAGTGGAAACTGTGATACTTTTTTTTAGGATTCTTTCATGAATAGAAAGTTCAAAAGAACCTTTGGTTGTTGTGTTACCGCTCTCCGATAATACCCACCAAAGACATCATTACTCAGCAGAACTAATAATTATAATGAATGCCCCTGAATTAATATACATAAACAATCTCTAAAAAGAGAGGTTTAAACAGAGCTTTAAACAAGCATGTGGATGACTGCTGCCCATAATTGGTTCTGACAATATGATCATTTAAAAAACAGCCCTGAAATTGTATGAATTTCATTAAAATAACAGTCATCAAATCATAGGCCCATTTAGACATTCCCTTCCCTAATAGATGTGCTGGAAGATCTCAAGAAAACAGCACACGGTTGGTCTAATTAGTTCAGTTTGAACTCTTCCTGCTGTGCATTTACACAGAAGACATGCTCTAGTTTAAAAGGTTCCACTACCATTGCAGTTCAGCACATCTGTTATTATACAGACATGATTACTGCAAAATGTGTTTTTCACAAACTAAGGATGTCAAGCTTTTGTGGGAATTGATACCAAGAGTAATAAGAGTGGATCTTTTACTTTTTTGTCACCATATCAGGATGAAACATGGTAGTGACAATGCATTGATTAAAATTACTTAAACATGATAACCTACAGGTTTGATCAATATTCCAATCAACAAATGACCTGTTTAGGGAAGACTGGCAGCATGAGCATGACATGCAAAGCATGCTGTTGTTCTTCTCTGAAATTTCCATAGCCCGATAACACAGTGTGAATACTGAGCAGTTCACTTGGAACAATCCAGATCGTAGGCATTCAGTTTTCCACAACCTGAAAATCATAATTGCATGAATCTAAAAGTCTTGCATTCATTCCAGCACCTTCAAACACACACAAGATGACCAATACGATGATGTTTTTCCTTGTTTGCCAAACAGCAATCTGTTTTGTTTAATCCATATGACTGTTTGTATTAGTTGTCCGATGCATTGCACTGCTTTTATTGGGATTGAACGGTCTTTCTGATCTGAAGCACTGCTGACACAGCACTGAACCTGCATTACACCTATCATCATCTTCATCACCGCTATTATAGGTATTCAGAAGGGCTGCAGTAAAACAGTACCGATGACAGATCAGGTATTTCAGAGCACTTATAAAGAGGTGAGTATGTAAGGCATGTATGTCAACAGCCCGCGTCCATAATAATGCATGAGCCCTATTTGTAGGAAATCTGATGCAACCCTGATCTCTAAAACCCGGCATGTCGCATGGAGATGGAAAGGCTCCTCGCGGAAATCAGCGACTCACCCTCGGAGAGCTCCAGCTCGAGCTCCGCCAGCTTTTCGCGCACCTCCGCCGGGAGAGTCATCGCGATCGCCGGCGACGGGTCCAGCATCATCATCAGTAATCCGGTGGAACTGCGTTCTGCCATAATGATCCAGCTGGGTCAGACAGCTCCGGGTCCTCACCGGCCAGAGGGCTTGCTGTGGCTCAGATCAGCTGGTGGAAAGAGAGGGGCGGGCGGGTGCTGGTCGCTTATCGCATGCAGATGTGAGAAGTATCGGGGCGGTTGCATATAGGCTGCTGTTTGCTTACAGCCCAACAGCTCGGACCGCAGATAAAATGTTCAAATGTAAGATCCACGCCCTTTCTCAAGCCGGATTTAGCGCTGGATGGTCGTGCATGACTGAAGAATTCTTCGTAAAACAAAGAGAAACTCGCCCAACTCTGCTTTCAGCGCGCCACCATCGCCATTGCAGCAGAGCAGCTGGGAACAGAGCGAGAACAGATCCAGCGCGTCAGTGATTCCTGTCTCACCTACACACACACACTCCGGTGACATGCACTGCCAGTGCGCTGCACTTACTATACTAACAATACACGGGCCGTTCCTGTGTATAATAAAGTATTTTGCGTTTAAACGTGGTTTTTCAAGTAAATCTCTCAGATTTGAAACGTCCTATCAGAAAAATGTTTAGTAATAGTATCTATCAACTGTCAAATGTTAATAAACGCCCTGTGACACTTAAAGCTAAATGCAAACGACTGAATATATAGTGAAATATGGCTATGCCCTTAAAACAAGTAACATGACTAATGGTAACATTGCTGACAGTAACAGGGTGGACAGTTTTAGTTCATCTAGCTACACTAGCTTTGTGCTCAAGGTCATGACACATGGGTTTTATGCTGATAATTCAACAAATATCCACTTTTCAATAACCAGCTATTGACAAAATCATGGTAACAGAGTTGAATGTGAAAGATCATTTCCTCACTGAAAAATGTAGAACATAAAAATAGATAATACTTGTCTTTGAGGGGCTTGCACCTATCACAGCTGTTTTTTAATGGAATAATGTCAGTTATGATGGTAACAGGGTTGACAGTAACAGAGTGGACAGTTTTAGTTCATTTAGGCATACTAGCGTTGTCCTTAAGGTCATGACACGTGTTTTATTAGAAAGAACATGTTAATAATTCTACAAATATACACTTTTCAATAATCAGCTGCTGACAAAATAACGGCAACGGGGCTGAATGTGAAAGCTCGTTTCTTACTGAAAAATTCAACATAAATAGAACATAAAAAGAGACAATACTTCTCAATGAGGAGTTTGCACCACTCATAACAAAGTTTTTTATGGATTTAATGTCAGTTGTAATGTTAACAGGGTGGACAGTTTTAGCTCATTTAGCCATACAAGCTTTGTGCTCAAGGTCATGAAACATGGGGTTTATGCTAATAATTCTACAAATATCCACTTTTTAATAACCAGCTGCTGACAAAATCATGATAACAGGGTTGAATGTCAAAGATCATTCACTACTGAAAAATTTCCAACATAGAGACAATACTTGTCTTTGAGGAACAGGCAACAGGGCTGAATGTGAAAGATCATTCCTTACTGAAAAATTCAACATAAATAGATCATAAAAAGAGACAATACTACTCTATGAGGAGTTCGCACCAATCATAACAGAGTTTTTATTGGATTTAATGTCAGTTATAATGTTAACAGGGTTGACAATAACAGGGTGGACAGTTTTAGTTCATTTAGCCATACTAGTTTTGTGCTCAAGGTCATGACACATGGGTTTTATTAGAAAGAACATGCTGATAATTCTACAAATATCCACTTTTCAACAACCAGCTGCTGACAAAATTATGGTAACAACTTGCAACATAGAGAAAATACTTGAACTCTGAGGAACAGGCAACAGAGCTGAATGTCAAATATCATTCCCTACTGAAAAATTCAACATAAATACAACATAAAAAGAGACAATATTTCTCCATGAGGAGTCTGCACAGTGTTTTTTATAGAATTAATGTCAGTTATAATGGTAACAGGGTTGACTTATTTTTAGTTTCTGTTAAAATGCACATATTTGCTGGTATGGCAAACAGAAGTTGAAAACACAAAAAAGTTAGTTACTGGATTTTTGTTGTTGAGAAAAACGTCTAAACAGTTTGTTGTTTGTTAAAGTTATTCATTATTAAGTCATTGTTTACACATATGTTCAAAAGGGATACAAATAGCACCTACTTCACTGAATGACAAACATCAGCACACACTATGACAATAAACATACATATGAAATGTAAATATTTGTATTTAAAAAAATAATAACAAAACAAACACTAAAATGGACATATCTGTCCTGAAAGAATGAAATACTACAATTTGTATAAGAAACTATACATAAAATTCTATTAAAAATGCATAAAAAAATAATGCCAACATGCATACCTGCATATACACAGATTAAATCCTAGGTCTCTCTTTAGATTACAATGTCATTTTTACTGACTGTAGACAGTGGCTGTCTGAGAAGTACTTATTTTCACAGTTTAATATTATGTGAAATTTATTTCAAAGATCCTTTTACCAGTTTCAGCAAGGTATTAAATTAAATTAAATTAAATTAAATTAAATTAAATTAAATTAAATTAAATTAAATTATTAAATTATTGGTTTTACTAAGGACAATCAGTTCAGATGTTTTTAAAAGAGATTCACACCAGAGGTTGTCAAGTTCACTGCCGACATTGGACAACACTGCCAACATGTGGACAATATAGGAAACTACAATGACAAAACCTGAGATTTATTTGCTAAAATATAGCAAATCATAATTGATTCAATTCACATCGACATCATTATGATGATCATCAATTCTCAAACTTCAAATGTTCTTTCATAATCCTCTACCTTCACTTAAACGTAAGGAACCATGACAGAATCATGACAAATACAATAACTTCCTGAGAGTGTGTCTCACATTTAAAAAGTAAGATGATTCTGGAGATTTGTTATTGTGTTTATATACTGCACAATTCACTGACATGTGCACGTCTACCAAATTAGTCCTCCTGAAAAGAATAAAAATACAATTAGCAATACTTACATAAAGCTTAACAGATATAAATAAAGATTAAATAAATCCCTGGGTCCAAAATAGCCAATATAAATTCAGAAATGTATGCAGTATACTATATGCTACCAGTAATAACTCTGAAATATTATTATTTTTTAATACATTTTATTATTATTCATTTAATATTGTAAAAGAGCACTGCCATTTAAAATAACATTTTTTTATTTAAATATATATTGAAATGTAATTTATTTCTGTGACCAAAGCTGAATTTTCAGCATCATTACTCCAGTCACATAATCCTTCAGAAATTCTAATATTCTGATTTGCTGCGCAAGAAACATTTCTGATTATCAATGTTAAAAATGTTTGTACTGCTCAATATTTTTGTGGAAACTGATATATGTGATTAAACAAAAGTTCAAAAGAACAGCATTTATTTAAAACAAAATTGTTTTAGCCTTTTTTTTTTCACTTTTCAAACATCACTTTTGATCACTTTAAACCATCCTTGACCTTGTCCTACCCCAAAGTAGTGTATTGCAGCAAAAACTCTTATTAACATTGATAATAATAGATGTTTCTTCAGCAGCAAATAAGAATATTAGAATGATTTCTGAAGGATCATGTGATGCTGAAAACTGGAATAATGATGCTGAAAATTCAGTTTTGCATCACAGAAATAAATTATAAATAAATAATAGAGTCTTAGTGACAAAATCTTACTAATTCTAAATAATTCAAAGTGTTTGTCTTACCTTTTCTGACCCTCAGTTAAGAAGGATCTCAAGGCTTTCAGGTACACAGACTGATGTTTTGGCGCCTCCAGCTGTTTTCCTTTAGTCCAGCAGTGACTCCAGAAGATGTCTGCGTCCACTGGGATGCTCCTCGTGCAGCATAAGACCACTGGCCCGTCTGTCTCCAGCTCTCCACTCACCTCATCTTCACAACCCATAAACTCAGCACACCACTGAGGCTCAGACACATTATAGCTCTGGATAAAGAAGAGTTTAGGCTTGCCTGCCAGGCCCGGGCACAACTCTGAGGTGAAGAGCTGCCTGACAGCGTTCAGGTTCAGTCCTGGACCGCTAGACTCAGTGCCCAGCAGATTTGATGAGCGGCTTCGACTGATAATGCAGCAGACAAAAGCAGACGCTCTATAGTGACCCTTCTGATGAGCCACTTCCTTCAGTGTGGACAGCATGTCTCTCACACTCAGCAGCTTGTGTAAGATCACATGGAAGTGTAAAGCCTTGAATGTTTGCTCCAGCTCATCTGTAAGAAAAAGAGAAGCTATTACAAGAGTGTAATGTCACTTCTTTCACAACTAAGTGTACTAGCACTAGTCACCAAGCAGATATTTACATTCAATTGACTTCCAATTTCAAACTCGATTAAAAAAATTTGGGGTTATTTATTAATAAATGTTTCTTAAGCATCAAATCAGCAATTCAGAATGATTTCTAAGGGATCTTAGGGAATCTTCTTCTAAAAACTTTAAAATCTTACAGACGCCAAACCTTCAAACGGTAACAGAAACTACATAAGATCCGTGATTTCTTACCTCCTTCAGTGCCGACACAGTCTATGATTAGACACACTCCTCTGGGTTCACTCCGCATACTGTACACTTCCTCCTTCTGCTGGATATGAAAGAGATCAAATCAACACGTCAGTTTTACCCACTGGTCTATTACAGATGACTGTTTTGACCACATTTAACACCTGATAACAATCTTTCACAGTGGCATTTTCACCTATAATACAAGTTTCACTTATATTTAGAATTTGTACCCACAACGTGTTACTAGAAAATATTGTTATTGCTTGCCAAACATTTAGAATGCTTAAAGCGCTTGGAATTAACAAAATATTATCCTAAATGTAAAACTGTAATTTTAACCAAACAGTCAAAGAAAAGAAATTCTATAGTTTTACAATGAACCAGACGAGCATCAGTGCTCCTTGTATTGAACAGATAAATACAGTAGAGTTTAAAATTAGCAAACAACCTAAATTTCCTAAATGTCAAGGTCACTGATTAGTCATATTTGAAGTTATCCTAACAGGAGCAGAAGGACAGTTTGTTTTAAGCAAATTTCATAATTAATCATTAATTGTATTCAGAGAAAAAGAATTTTGATCAAAATTAGAGAACTCTTCCAGATACCTCCAAATTATTGGAGTTAATCTGGCACCTGGTGTTAATTTCCGTAATTATATGACAAACCCTATTTAACTGGCAGCATTTCTCCAATTTTCACTGTAAGATGGCGGGCTGCTCTAAGGTGACTGAAAGCCTGCAACAGCCATTGCAAGAGCAGAGAAGTTTATCATTCCAAATCTTGATTTCTTGAATATTGCAGCTTTTCAATGACACTAATTCATTCAAGTCCCCCCAAAAGGCTGGTCATCAATGTAAGACAAATGCAAGAGAAGACAGGATGCAGAGACTCTCAATGGGGAATGGGTTCAGCACTGCAGCCGGAATTGCTTGCCAGTTCAGTGCTGAACAGGGTAAGGATCTGTCACAGCATGTTTAATGAAGTCGGACTGAAAGCGCATTTTGCAGTGACCAAACCTCTCATCAGAAGAAAGAATGAAAAGGCTAAGCTCATCTTTGCTGAGAAACATGTTTTGTGGAGAGACAAGAACTTGTCCAAAGTTCACTTTAGTGATGAGAACAAGTTTAATAAATGTGGGTCTGATGGGAAACATTTTGTTCACCGTCAAACTGAGAAAAGACTGAAGCCCAAGTGTGTAAAGAAGTGAAAGGTGGAGGAGGAAGTGTCATGGTGTGGAGGATGTTTTCTGCTGCAGGAGTTGGGCCTCTAATACATATACAAAGCAGGGTGAATGCAAATGTTTATCAGAACCTCCTTCAATTCCTGCAACTTTCATGCAAGACAATGCCTCCATCATACTGCAAAATGGGCAAAGCAGTGCCTTGAAGCAAAGAACGCTAAAAATGAACTAAACCTGTTTGTAAATCTCTGGAAAATCCTTGGCGACAAAGTTATGGCTAAGAAACCCACTACAGTTACCGAACTTAATGGAAGAAGAGTAGACCAAGATCACACCAGCATAGTGCGAGAAACTAGTGATATCCTGCGGCCGCAGATGTACTTAAGTCATTCAAAGCAAGGGCCTTTACAGTTCCTACTAATCTCTAACAGCTGTAACCCTCCAAAATTTTAGCTGTAATCTTCTTTCATGCTACAGTGGCTGCTGTTCACTTATTTTGATCACTTTTCCACAAAATAAAGGTTTTTGCAAGATTGCAAGATGGCGGGCTGCTCTAAGGTGATTGAAAGTCTGCAACAGGAGGTTGTCCAGATGAAGACCAAAGGCAAAACACTTTCAGCCATTGCAAGAGAAGTTTGTCATTCCAAATATGTGATCTCCTGAATATTGCAGGTTTATAATGACACTAATTCATTTAAGTCCCCTAAAAAGGCTGGTCGTCCACATAAGACAAATGTATGAGAAGACAGGATAATGCAGAGTCTCTCAATGGGGAATCGGTTCAACACTGCAGCTGGAATTGCTTGACAGTTCAGTAAAGGTTTTTGTTGAAAGCCTGTACAACTAGCATGTTAGCTGTACAGTGATATACCTACAGTTAATATTCCTTCAAATTTTGAGTGATAAGGACATAGCAATATTTATCATTTTGATCTCCACTCCAGTATATCTTTAAAGCATATCATACATATCAAACATAATTCTAATTCATAAGAATATTCTTGATTCTTGAAGTTGCATTAGAAATAAATTAATTATTTAAAAAATACATAAATTTACCTGACAATAGGAGTTAGAGCCAAGTAGTTCCTTCTTCACTGCTGTCGGTTTATCTAAAAATGCATACATACATGAATAAATAAACGAAAAGCTCAAAAGACACAAAATGTATTAAAATTGAGCAATATTTATATAATTATACAAAACATACTTTACACTGCCAGTCAGATGTTAGGCACACCTGACTAAATATACATATTTAGTATATTTTTCTAGTTTAGAGTCACAAGAAACCCAAGTTTCTTGTAAGTACACAAAAAACTTATGTCAGAATTCCCCTAAAGTTGTTTACAACTTGTAAATGTCTGAGTGTGTTTCAAAGAAATGCTCAGTAGCACGTTTAGCCATTTGATTTGAATTTGATTTCCGATGGGGACATCACCTCAGCCCCCATCCCACACGCTTCTGAAAATGATGACATTAATGGTTTGTTTGTTCTCAGCATACATCTCGGAATTAGCAGGTCACCTTCACAAATGTATTGGCCAAGTGAGTGCATTTTATATTTAGTGAATAAAAAATTAAAACAGACAAAACAAAATAGTGTTACTTAGGACAATTAATAAGACAATCATTGGGAAAATCTGAATGCATCATGTTGCTTTTAACTTCTATTACCCATTGTCTGTAAGTCAGCTAATTTTGAAGATTTTTGGTCACTTTATTGTTCCCATACCTTCATTAGCACTATTTGTTTTGATGACTTTAGTAATACTGGAAATTGGAAGGGGGAGGGGTAATGAAGAGACAATAAGAGGTTTGTCCAAACTTTTGACAGGTAGGGAATTTCCTTGTTCTGTTTGTTTTGGAATGAACTGAATTGAACTCACCACAGAATTTGGAAACCGGCCTGGCATTACAGGAAGCTGATGGGATAGCGAATGAGCTATTTGGCTGTGAATGACACAAACAGTCAAAGTTGAGTAAAGACTATTGAAATATGAAACATTTTTAGTACTATCTATGACAAAGCAACCAAATGAAATCTCACCAATGGCATTCTGCTGAACTGCAGTCTGTCTTGAGGCGAAGATCCTTGTTTAATCATTAGCACTGCAAAAGTGGTTCTCAGTTATTAAAAAAGAAAACCTTACTGATTTCAGTTCCCCTAAAAATCCCACAGAGATTATTAGTGATGACGCAACAGAAACAGAAACTATAGGAAAGAGGAACGAAGTCCAAATACTGCATATGACGTATTGCATCGTTGTAGCATGAAAGTGAATCACGTTAATTCTCAGAAACAAAGACACAAAAACTGTCCCTGAGGCAGTACCTTTTTTAAAAGGTACTAATATGTACCATTTACAATGTAAGTAATATATTGTAATCTAAACCCCTCTGAATGAGACAACAGGCCAAATACTTACTATACCTACTATATGCTGTATTATATATTTGTAATATCTAACACAAAAGCAAAACCATCAATAACAACACAAAGCTGGTAATTCTTACCTGTCTGCTGGTATTGACTGATCTTTCTAGCCAGATCAGCTCTGTGAATGGACCTCAGGCATTGTTCAATCAAATCCATCTTCTCACTAGAGAGCTGGTCGAGCTTCTCCAATTCCACTACAATGTCTAAAAAACTCTGCAAATATATGTTTCAAAAATTAATTTCAATTCCACACATGAAACATTCAGCAAAGAGCTGAAGAACACATCATACCTGGACATTTTCCAGTTTATGTTTTGGTAAAATGTCTCTCAGTAAGAATGTCAATGACTTCAGGTCCTCTGTGTCCATGTCCTCACTAACATCAGCCATCAGTACTCTAAAAACACAACGTCCAGGTTAAAACATTCTCTTGAACCCCATACTGTGCATAAATGGAGTTTCACAGAAGGAACTAGAGAGCATTACCTGTATTCTGATACAGAATGGCCATTTTTTAGCAGTCCCTCAACCTTGCTCTTGTTGGTGCTCAGCACCTCCCTCAGCAGATCATAGCGTCTTATTTTCAGAATGAGCTCCATGAGAAACATGTAGTCAATCCTCATTTGGCACAGCATAGATTGTAACATCCCTCTGGGATCTGTGGAGAACTTGTCTATATCAAGAGCGCCGCACAGGTATGAGACCCTCTTGCATTCATCTGTGCTGAGCTCATCGGTGATCTGACTGATAGTGCGGTACAGGCAGGCCATTCTGCTCTGAAATGACACTGTAAGGACAAAAACTACCATTATGAAAGGAAGAATCTTGAACTGAGGGTATTTAGGTAATGCACAAATGTTTAGGGTTTTAGAGTATCATTTCTTGTAAAAAAAAAAAATAAATAAAAAAAAATAAGTGATTCAGTTCATTCATCCTGTAGACCCACTTTCACAATTATATTGCATTTGGAAAAAGTTCAAGTTTGCACAGCGGTCGGATGTGACTCAGTAGCCTGTAAATGTTGGGGTATTTGATTTAAATTTATCTTGAAATGACCACCAACCACCAACGTGACTCTATCATAGGCTATTGCGATGTTCGTCTACCCTATAGGTCCAATAATAATAATAATATAATAATAACAACAAAAATAAGAAGAACAATAACATAGCAAGCGTTTCTGCATAAATTGCAATATATATCGTATTATATAAATATCGCATCCTCTGGTAAAGACTGTTCAAGCCTTTATATCATATATATTTTGACTAGGCTAAATTAACAATACCTTTACTAGCGTTTATAGCGTAAAACGTATAGTTACATATGATATGACTATATATGGATGTTACTCTGAAATATGGTTAGCATGCCTACTGCGCTGTACAGTTCTGTGACCACGCTACAAAAAAACTGTACGTGGCTACATGTTTAATGAGCAGATTATGTCAATAACTTCAAATATTCTCGAATAAAAAGAGAAAGCTGTAAACCTTACCTCAAGACAGCTGTTCTTCTGACTAAATAAAGTATCTGTTCGTGAATGAATAGCGGTAGTTAACTGGAACTCCATGACGTCGACAGTCTACAGATTACTCAGAAGGGAAAGAGGAAGTTAAGGTTGTGGGTTGAAATGTACCTTCACGTCATTCAAATAGCCTACTTACTAAATTGCTAAATTCAACTTTATGTGCTGTGATCAACAGTCGCAGCACATAAAGTTGTCATCTAAATATGAAAACACTTTCACAGTGGAAGAAAGTATGGTTAATAAATAAGTTTTCCATAAGTAAGAAAGTAAAAGTTTAAAGTTGAAAATATTACACAGAATTTACCCTGTTAAAGACTTATTTGAACGGTTCGAAGTGGATATGGGAAACTCTTGTGATTTTGTGGTGTTGTTAAAGAATCTGTAATTCATCTTCTGCTCAAGATTATTTTTGGTAGATGTCTATAACTTGATTTCTAAAATGTTTGGAACATTAATACAAATAGAAATGTATGATGTTATATATATATATATATATATATATATATATATATATAGTAGTATATGTGGTCCAAAGTCCTATGAATCCTGCCTGTTCTGCGTGTCTCTTTATGAATGAATGGTGCAGAAGCAGGAGCGGTTTCCTTTACTACACACAAGCGCGCGTGACCGGTGATTTCATAATTTCAGCGTCTGCCATAGAAAATGCATGCACAACATCTTCAGAAGTGCTCTGAGAGTACTTCGTGACCACTTCACCGTTTCATTTGAGTAAACCAGGGTCACAGAAACCCGTCAGAATAAAAGTTCTTAGTTTGTAGACATTGTACCAAAAATACATCACTATCATTCAGAAGAATGTACGTACCTACAGTACTACTACTACTATACTGTTGAAAAATTAATAAAACTTTGTTACACAATATTTCTTCCATCTTTTAAATTTTAATAGTACATCCCCTTTATTTGCCAAAAATAAAATTTAATTTTCATT
>JAHKKF010531524.1:0-10307 GCA_019740295.1 Labeo calbasu | reverse complement strand
TATATATATATATATATATATATATATATATATATATATATATAAAAGTTTAAAAGTTTATAGATCTCCCAAAGGGGACAAAGTAATGGAAAATTGCAAAAAAAAAAACAAAACAAAAAGTCCATTATTTCCAAAAAGTTTTGCATCCCCCCCAAGAAACTTTATGTTCACTTGCAAAACGTTTGTGTATTTTCTATCCCCTTACCCTAACAAAAAACAAAAACTACTAGTTGATAGCCTGACAACCTCACACTAAACCTACCCGTCAGAGGGGTCAAAACCAGCACAAAACCCATAGAATGGGTAGGATTAGTTGTAGGTTAGTGGTGGGAACTACAAACCACCAAACACCACTCAAAACCAGGCAAAAACCACCACAAAACCAAGCAAATCTAAGCAAAACACAAGCAAAACCAGACAAAAACCATACTAGAAAGTTGAAAACCACATACACACACCGACCACAAGCGGAACTAGACACAAATCAAATTTCACCTAAAAAGGACATTTTGGAGTGAAAATATATTTTAGGGAAATCATTACAAGACATCATATCAGCCCATTAAAAATTTCCGATGAAGTATATCTGCTTCCTAACCTTAACCCATAAACTTACCCCTCACACAAAACGTTCTGCATTTTTATATTTTCAAAAAACGTATGATTTACAAACCATTTTCCTCACGGGGAAATTATTCTTATGGTGACAACGTAGGGAATACCAGGTGTACACACACACAAAACACACACACAGTTATATATAAAGAGGCTGGTTATATAGAATTATGGTTAGGGTCAAAGCCCAGTATTCGTACAAAAAGTATGGACACTTTCACTTTCTGGTTGTTTACTGATCATGTCTATCGTTAATGTCATGAACTACATCTTTGATTTCTCTGCTAGGACACCTGTGAGAACTGATCTCTAAAAGTCGCATTTAAAAAAAGCCACAGAAATAGTCCTCTGGCGTCTATGTTTGCATGCTACACCAACCGACCAATGATTCCCATGTGAAAGAAATAAAATAAACACAAAGACAGTGAGCTCTCTGTGTCAGATGAGGCATATGGTAGACGATGGAGTGTCATATGACAAAAAGAGAGGGCCTTTTGCAAACATAAGCTCAACCACACTCACATCTCATGACCGCTTTGCCTTTCCTGATTGAACTAGTAAACAGTGTGCTCTTTCTTCACCCCGTTCAAATTCTAGTTAAACTTGTGACTAATTTGTCTTGTACCTATGCAGACATCATGCATTCTTCGCCCCTCGGGAGCGGAGAGAAATGAGATTATTTCTGCATCCTATACACAGAAAAAGGTCTTTGTAATGAAAGCTGCACATAACTTATAATACTTGATGTGGATCATCAATCAGCCTGTAGTCTGTGAAAGGTCTTCTCCACGCTGATCCATATATCATTGAACGTTTACTTTTCTTGTAAAGAATTTAACAAACAACTCTTGTCTCATGCATATTTAAATCTCCTTACTTTTTCGATCAGGTGCCGAAAAGTTTTGTGAAAAGGAAAGCGTTAAAGAAAATGCCTGCTTAACTATTTCATTCAAAGCGTTAAAATAAGGACAAAGGAGCAGATGCTAATTTCAGAGGATACGGTCTGCTTTAACTCGACTCATCATGTTTTAGCTCATATTTAAATAGGCGTAATTCTGAAAGCGCATTGATGGTTTCCATTTAACTTTATACAGCGGTCCATTTTCCTTTAGCGAGTGAGATGAAACACTCAAATGCTCTTTAAGGAGTTCATTTATCACGCCGTCCATTGAAATTGAGAGGCTGATTTCTGCAGGTGCGTAACAATGTGTTTAGCATCACAAAAGCTGCGGTAATGCAATAGATCAGCACTATGCATAACTTTGGCTGCTGTACAACCAACAAAATCGACTTTGTAGCATGTACTTCATGATGGTATAGAGTGATACCAAAAATGAGGAAAGGAGAAATACAGGAAAACTCCTGTTCTACGCTATTAAATGTATTTAACATATTATATATAAATATATAAATATACATATAAATTTGGGTACATTTTGGGTTGACTACCAGTCAAAAGTTTTTGAACAGTAAGATTTATTTTTTTTTTTTTAAGAAGTCTCTTCTGCTCACTAAGCCTGCATTAATTTGATCCAAAGTACAGCAAAAACAGTAAAAATTTGAAGTATTTTTACTATTTAAAATAACATTTTCTATTTTAATATATTTTAAAATGTCATTTATTCCTGTGATTTCAAAGCTGAATTTTCAACATCATTACTCCAGTCTTCAGTGTCACATGATCCTTCAGAAATCATTCTATTATGTTGATTTGCTGCTCAAGAAAAATTTATTATTATTATTATCAAAATTTAAAACAGTTAAGTACATTTTTTCAGGAGACTTTAAAGAATAGAAAGATCCAAAGATCAGCATTTATCTGAAATAAAAAGCTTTCGTAACATGATACACTATTTAAAAGTTAAAAATTTTGGAAAGAAATTCTAGAAATTAATACTTTTATTTAGCAAGGATGCTTTAAATGGATCAAAAGTGATGATAAAGACATTTATATTGCTACAAAAGACTTGTATTTCAGATAAGTGCTGTTCTTCTGAACTTTCTATTCATCAAAGAAACCAGAAAAATTCTACTCAGCTGTTTTCAATATAATAATAATAAAAATAAACGTTTTTTGAGCAGCAAAACAGAATATTAGAATGATTTCTGAAGGATCATGTGACTGGAGTAATGATGCTAAAAATTCTGATTTGAAATCACAGGAATAAATTAAGTTTTTAAATATATTCAAATAGATAGTTATTTTAAATAAAAATATTTCAAAATTGTACTGTTTTGCTGTATTTTGGATCAAATAAATGCAGGTTTGGTGAGCAGAAGAGACTTCTTTAAAAATCATTAAAAATCATACTGTTCAAAAACTTTTGACTGTAAGTGAAAATCATTACATTTCAAACCTGATAATAGGAATCAATGTAAATAATTGAGCACCAATAATAATTAATAATAAATGATTCTAATATGCACCAAATCAGCATATTAGAATGATTTCTGAAGGATATGAAGACTGAAGACTAAAGACTGAAGTACTGATGCTGAAAATTCAGTTTTGCCATCACAGAAATAAATGACTATTTAAACTATATTAAATAATATTATTTTGAAATAATATTTTACAATATTACTGTATTTTTGATCAAATAAATGCAGCCCTAGTGAGTAATTTTTGATAAGCAGTGTATATACACATCTCTGTCAAAACATAAATGGATGCCATATGGCCCCTTCAAATACATGTAAATTTTTAAATAAATACATATATATTTATAATTCTACTGAATTAACATGTTAACACTGGCAGCATGAATATGCAGCAGGCTAAAAAAAAAAAAGAACGAGCAGTCTGGTCTGGTCTAGGCGGTGGATGAAGCCCTCTCTCTGATTCCCACCGCTGCCTGCAGCCAAAGGCTCTCATCATAAAATACGAAGCTGACAGGAGGTGTTCTGGATTAAACCTGTTTAAACAGGAGACCGTGGAGAGCAGGCGTGTCTCTACTCGTGGGCCGCTTAGGTTCACGCTGTCTGGATTAGACCCCGAACAGAGCCTACTCGCGCACATCAACACACACCGACACACGCACAGACAGAGCTTAGCAAGCAATAAAGCATCTCACACCTGACACCATTTTAACCTGCCTGGTACAAAGAGACACAGAGAGAGAGAGAGAGAGAGAGAGAGAGAGAGACAGATAGACAGATTGAAGCGTTGCGAATGAGCACAGGTTCATCAACAACAGCAGGAGCGGATGAGGCAAGCTTGGCGAATGTAGAAGGAAAACGAAAATGCAAAACGAAACACTCTATCATGGTATGGAATATAAAACATGATGTACGAGCAGACCCTCCTTATGCAAGTGACAAGATACATATTTCTCACAAAACATTAAATGGGTGTCACTTGGGCCCTTCAAATACAATATGTAACCCTGGAGCACAAAACCAGTCATACGTAGTGCGGGTACATTCGTAGCAATAGCCGATAATCAAAATTATTGATTTTTCTTTTATGTCAAAAAACGTAAGGATATTATATAAAGATCATGTTCCTTGAAGATACTTTGTAAATTTGATACCGTAAATATATCAAAACGTTATTTTTGATTAGGAATATGCATAAGAACTTCATTTGGACAACTTTAAAGGCGATTTCCTGAGTATTTAGATTTTTTTGCACCCTCAGATTCCAGATTTTCAAACAGTTGTATCTCGATCAAATGTTGTGCTATCCTAACAAATCATAATAAAAAGCCTAAAAAGTTTTATATATAAAAAATTGACCATTATGACTGCTTTTGTGGTCCAGGGTCACATATGTATAAAAATCAATGCATAAAAATGTACGCAGAAACAATCATTAGATGATGCCAGCTTTAACTGTGCTAAAACATATACTTTAAAATACATATCAGAAAAAATCTTTATTTTAAAATTATTTATTATTCATTTTAGTAAAATCTTTTAAAAATACATTATGCAATCAATCAATAATAAAATAAAATAAAATAAAATAAAATATTTCCAGTTGTTTTTATTTAATTTGCACATTAAATCACAATATTGGGAGGTAATGTTTTCAGTCTGTTTCACAGAATGACACATCTGATGTTATGAGCTGGTAATGGGTTTTTATAAAGACTGAAAATCTCCAAAACAGGTATAAATCTGTCCAACAGTTGAGAACAGTAATGATTATACCTGGAAAAGTGGCTTTCAGGATGGTTCGAAGAGACGTTTACAGAGAAACATTCCAACCTTGTACTAATGGGTTCTTCAGGTTTTAGTTGGAGTAGATGGCAACAAAAATAAGGCTGTTTAGAATGGAAGTATAGTCTGATCAATATGTTGTACAGCTGTGCAGCAGGGTGACGACCGTTGAGCTGGCAATACTTTGAAAATACGAATACAATGAAAATACGAAGGAAAAAAAATAAAATTTAATTTCCAAGGTTTAATGAACAAATG
Organism: Labeo calbasu; assembly: GCA_019740295.1. Taxonomy (NCBI): domain Eukaryota; kingdom Metazoa; phylum Chordata; class Actinopteri; order Cypriniformes; family Cyprinidae; genus Labeo; species Labeo calbasu. The sequence goes on along the minus strand of JAHKKF010531524.1, from coordinate 5,270 downwards.
ATGGAAATGAACAAATGCTACTACAGACCTGACCTCCGATTCAATATCAAAACTTTATTTTTGATTAGTAATATAGTAATATTACAGATAATGCATTTCGGATAATGAATACCTCTCAATTTAAAAAAAAAAAAGGACTCTTATGACTGGTTTTGTGGTCCAGGGTCACAAAGATAAAAAACGACCGTTGAGCTAGCAATATGAAAATATGAATTTCCAAGGAATATCCTATGAAGAAAAAAAAGAGATTTCGTTTCAAATTTCATTTCCAAGGTTTAATGAACAAATGCTGGAAATGAACAAATGCTACTACAGACCTGACCTGACCTCTGATTCAATCACAAAGATTATTAATAAAAGCAGTAAAGATATCTGAGTGTAACCTATTTAATATTCATGAACAAAACCTTTTTGTCACAGACCTTGGTCAGGGTAGTAGACATCATATTGAATTTTACATGAATGGTAGTGAGGCTGTGAGGAATGGATTTACAGTCTTTAGAGGCTACAATGTAAAAAACATAAAACACAATTTGTTGAGTCAGCTTAAAATAATTTGTTATTCTGCTGCCTTAAAATTTGAAGTTCAGTCAACTCAAATAAGTTTAGTCAACTTATGTTAAGTAGTACTAAGTGACAACTTAGATATTTGTGTTTGTTAAACTTAAAAGCTGGGTAAATAACCCAGCTGCCGTAAAATTTTAAGTTAAATCAACTCAAATATCTAAGTTGTCACTTAGTATAACTTAACATTTCAAGTTGAATATACTTTTTTTTTTTGAGTTGACTGAACTTAAAATTTTAAGGCAGCCGGGTAACAAATTATTTTAAGTTGACACAACAAATTGTTTTTTACAGTGTATATCAGGGGTGCCCAACCCTGTTCCTGGAGATCGACTTTCCTGCAGAGTTTAGTTCCAACCCTAATCAAACACACCTGTCTGTAATTATCAAGTGCTCCTTCAGATCCTAATTAGCTAGTTCAGGTGTGTTTGGTCAGGTTTGGAGCTGAACTCTGCAGGAAGGTCGATCTCCAGGACCAGGGTTGAGCACCCCTGGTGTATATACTGTATAAGGTTCACAGATCACAAGCAATTTTCAAAACACAAACCCCATTTTTGTTAACTGAAAGTTTTATAGAAAGATGTTTTGTCAGCAGAACAATTGTTAAACAACAGAAGTATCCACTGAACACTGGTCAAGAAAATATATATCCCCAATTTTATCATCTCTTCACTGGCAACCTATTAAGTTCCGTATCGATTACAGAGTATTGCTGCTTCATAAGGGTGGAAATGGTTTAGCTCTTATGTATTTAACAGATCTGTTATCACGCTGCAATCCATCATGCTCTTCAGGGTCACAAAACTTGGGACTTTTGGTTGTATCGAGGATATTAGAGTAGGTAGAGCATTTTCACATCTGGCTCCTAACTCTGGAATAGACTTCTGATAAAGTTTAGGGCTCAGATACACTCTCTCTGTGTAAAGACGCATTCACATACACTCTTATAAATAAGGGGTGTTTTTGCAGTGATGATCCATTTTGGGTTCATCAAAGAGCCTTTTAGTGAACAGTTCTTAAATGAACCATTTTGAAGAACATTTTAAAAATCTAAAGAACCTTTTTTGCATTTGAAAGGTTCCATGGATGTTCAAGGTTCGTCATGGAACCATCGATGCCAATAAAGAACCTTTACTTTTAAGAGTGTAATACATCTACAGTTGCATCATTATTATCTTTTGCTTAAAACGTTATAAGAGCAGCTAATTATCCTCCATTTGCTTTTCTGTTTTTACCTTGGGATGTCCATAAATAGTAACTAGTGACTACGCCAGCTCCAGATTGGATCCACCCTCTTACGTACACGTCAGATGACCCCAACACCTGTGAAGAGATGACAAATTCTCCTTATATTCCAATCATCATAATCACATCATGTAATCATTTCCTGAATGTATTCATTGTTTCTGCTTAAAATAATAAGTGACGTTAACTAAATGTATGATTTGTGTAATCTTAGAACATTTCTGCCATCAGGACATTTCTTTGCCACAGTCACTTCTCATAACAGATCACTCTTAACAGTAATACATTCATTTTCTGTAAAACTGCTTTGAAATGATATCATGACAAGCGCTGTACAAATAAATGTGAATTGAAGTTAAAAAAATGTACTTCTTTCCCTCGCAGCCTTGTTTTCAATCTTATAAAAAACGAAATATTATGCTACACTGATTAAGGTCTACAAGGTCTCCAAATTTCTTTTTAAAACAAGCATGTGCCTATGAGTCTTCACAAAGTGTCTGTCACCTTCGTTATGATGTTGCATAAGTGGTCTGGTCATATTTATTTATTTATTTATTTATTTATTAGTATTAAATGCTAATGTAGCTTTCATCAAATACAAAAAAAAAAAAAACACTTGATCAGATACTGCCCTGTACCCAAAATAACAACACCAATGTTAAAATTAAAAATTCATAGCAACACAGCTGCAGTAGTTGCTGACAATGAAATGTGCTATAAATGAGACATTGCAGTAAATTTTGACTGCCATAACGTTGGCATCACTAGGACATTTACATTGAGCAGCATGAAACTAATGCCCAACAATGTTTGGTGTATCTGTCAATTTTTTTTTTTTTTTTTTGGCATATTTGCATTTTTCATTTGACAGGGCAGTGGAGATACGACAGGAAGCAAATAGGAAAGAGCAAGGGTGGTGGGATCGGGAAGGGTCCACGAGGCAGGATTCGATCACGGGACACCTGAAGCGCAACTGCGCCATATGTCGGCGTGCTGCCCACAAGGCTATCGGCGCCAACTTCTGTTAAGGTTTTGGCGCAGTTTCACAGCATATAATCTTGATTATAGTTATATAGATAATATAGTTTTGTTTTAGGCCATTTGGATCAACCATTTCTGTCCAATTGTCTTTAGAGACAGCTGCACCATTATTTACTGTAACCACTTTTCAGCACGCCAGTTTACTGGCCCATAGACTACTGTTTAAAAATTTGACGTTGGTAAGATTTCTTAATGTTACTAAAAAAGACTCATGATACACAGGGCAACTTTGGGCAATGTTGCCATCAACGTGCAACCAGGTGAGACACAAAGCCCACGACTGATCTAAAACATCCAGATAGAAATTTATTACCTATTCTCAATGTAATAAACTGTAATTTAGTGAAATAATGTTACAATTATAAATATTTGTTTCCTCACAAACCCCCAGGGTTTCCAATACCCCTGTTTCAGATCATTCAATTCTTGCTCCACCTATGAAACAACTTTACTTTTTGGCTGACAGCCTCATAAGTTGGTGGACTTGAACTTGAAAAAAAAGGTGTGTACTGTCTTTCCATGGTTGAAACATACATTCTGATGTTAATTCATGATTATTCCATGCTATAGCAGAGAGAAAGAGATGATCAGTTCACATGCCGCTTGAAATGAGGCGCTACAGCGTTTCTGTCACAACACATCTAAAAGCCACACAACATATGCATTTGAAAAGGGTTTTGACTCATTCACGGCACTACTTCTGCAAGCTCACTTGTCTGGCCTACCGAGAGACAAACACACTACACTGTAAAAAACAATTTAAGTCAACTTACCCCGCTGCCTTAAAATTTTAAGTTCAGGTCAACTCAAAACAGTTTACTTAATTTGAAATGGTAAGTTGTACTAAGTGACATCTTTGATATTTAAGTTAATTCAGCTTAAAATTTTAAGGCATCTGGGTAACAAGCCCAGCTTGCTACAAATTTAACAAAACAAATTTAGTTTTGTCAACTCAAATATCTAAGTTGTCACTTAGTACAACTTAACATTTTAAGTTGATTAAACTTATTTGAGTTGAGTGAACTTATTTTTTTTGGCATTTTTCCATTTTCTTTGACAGGACAGTAGAGATGAGAAAGAGAGAGGGGAGGGGGATCGGGAAAAGTCCACGAGGCAGGATTCGATCTCGGGACACCTGAGGTGCAACTGCACCATATGTCTGCGCATTGCCCACAAGGCTACTGGCGCCCACAGAACTTAAAATTTTAAGGCAGCAGGGTAACAATTTATTTTAAGTTGACTCAACAAATTGTGTTTTATTGTTTTTTACAGTGTAGTGCGGAAGCACTTTTTATACACTTCCCCGATCGGAAGAGAGTGGCCTGCTTCAAAATAAGAGTCTGAGAATAAATGAGCCTCCTCCAACTCGGAACAATTAAACAACATAACAGGTTAGACAAATCACATATATACACCAAGTATAAATTTTAGGGGTGTGACGAGACACTTATCTGACGAGACGAGATGAGATGAGACACGAGACTGGGTTCACGAGAACGAGACGAGACAAGATTTTTAAACTTTTCTCAAGAAATCCTCAATGATTAAATATATAGGGAAAATAGTCTTTTATTTAAATGAAAAAGACAAAATGCAAAAAAAATGTAGGTGCATTTTGAACTTTATGAAATTAAACTTCCATTTTAATTAATTATATGCAGTAATAAACAACAATTAAACGAGCTTCACGATTCTGGATGAATTGAGAATCCCAGTTTTTTTTAATAAATTGGAGACCATGATTCTCTCACGATTCTGGAGAAAAGATATAACAATATAACTATTTACTAGTGGTTCTGACAAACTGTTCATTGCTTAAGTCTTTTAAAAACATATATTCATTTAAACAAAGTAAAAAAAAAAAAACATTCAATGAAGCAGTCAGTGTCTCACTTCATTAAGACTTGTTTGACTATTGAAATCTCCTTAATGAACGATTCAATGACATACTTTTTTTTAAACGGGCAGTTGTCGCCACCTCCTGGCAGAAGAGGATAAGCGTTACAATACATACTTTCGTTTTGATCGCTACTGTAGACAATAAGTGTTAATACCCAAACTATAAACTTTTATCCCAGTACTTCTGTTATTTAAATGTCTGTAACATATAAATAATTATTATAATGTGGTTGAAAAGACTGTTTGTGTTGCTCTTTCTGCGTTCATATTTACCCTGACCCTCTGATTCATTAACATGGGCAGCGACAAAAACGTGCTTCTCACGCTCCACTGACACTCGCGATGTCCTAATACACATAGCTAAATCGTTGTCATTCAGGAATAAGATTGTGTGGGTGTTTGAATCGAGATGTCCATATTTTAAGGATCAATCCTGCAGCCCCAATGTAAACACTGCAAAATGTTTTAAGAGGATATTGTCACGAGACAATATCTCGTGGCCCGAGATCTGAGGTGTCTCG
>JAHKKF010531520.1:7673-25452 GCA_019740295.1 Labeo calbasu | reverse complement strand
TGTATGCAATTTCAATACTGTGGCCTTTGTGTAGATATTTAAAGATGGCCATCTTTAGCTTGATTGTTGATGTAATGGTAACACTTTACAATATGAGTATATATATACAAATATATAATTAATAATAATATTTTTATTCATTTACAGAGTATGGTTCAGTAGGCTACTTTTTTTTTTTTAAGAGTATATAGTAGAGCACTAACTATTTTTCGTTCAGTATTCATTTGAAAAACTATCAGTTGATTAATCGGTATCAGCCAGTGTGGTCCAACCTAGTTATCATATCGTAAAATCCAATATCGGTCGACCTCTAACCGAAACAGTCACAAAATATTTGGTGAAGTTTCGGAAGTGACATCTTTGTTTTTTGGGTGTTATCCCATAAAATTGTCACTACCGTAACAGTCACGACCGAAACATTCAATCATTGTTTTGGTAGTGACAAAAGGGAACACATAATCCTTTATTTGGGGGAAAGAAACTAATTTTTAGTACAGTTATGCAAATTTTCAGTATTTTAGTATGTTTTAGTATGTGAATGTGATGTGGTTGCTACCAAAACGTTACTGTCAAAACCGAAACAGTATATTGAATTATCAACTAAGATATCGTGATAGTCTTTGGTTCAATGTATATTCAAACTAATGAATCCTTAAGTTTGAAATCATTATGATCAACTTTTTGCCTTTTACAAAGAAAAGCTGGATTTAAAATACAACAAATCTCATGAATCACTTGAAATGTTGTTAAAATTGCAACTGTTATTAATGCACCTCTGAAAACTTTTTAATAAAATAGAAAACTATATATTTACAAGGAAGATGTAACAAAATCTTAATAGGGCAATATAACCCTTCTTATTAAATGATATATTACTGCGTTTTGGTAATGACAAGTTTGGGTAGAGGACAAATATTCCAAAGTTTCCTGAAAATCCAGTATGAGAATCAACTGCACATTTACTAGAAATGCATACCCTGGATGTTATACAATTTGCACACATACAAAATTTGTGAGAAAAGATGTTTTTCTTTGATCCAATGAACCAATTCTGTAGAATGGCCTACATACCCAGATACTCATTTTGTCCTGATATAATAATAATATTAAAAAAAGAATAGTGCAAATAGTTAAAAACTTTACAATCTTTGAAAACTGTGCTGCTGCTGAAATGCAGTTCTGGCAGCTAATAATGAGCATGCTTAAGGGACTCCAGTAAATTTGCTGAACCTTCTCATCGCGCTTGGCGTGGTTGCTAATTTTTCAAAGGCAAACATTTTTACAAAGCAAGTTAAGTCGTGGCCAAATTAATGGAGCTCCAGTGCAAACTTTAGATTTATGGCAGCCCGGTTTTCTTTCTAATCCCTTGTTATTGTGCGGTTATAATAAATGATGAAATAACTCTGACATGTGTGGCTGCTGCTTTTCAAAAGCGGCGTTTTCCTGCATTTCAAACACGGAGCCTCTCAGAGAACGAGCGGTCTGCATCTCCGAGATGAAAACGATAGCATTTTAATTAACCCCGTCTACTGTCTTGTCCACCGCTCCCAATCGGATGTTTGTACGCAGATGTAACAATTATAGGAAGATCATATTAACACAACAGAGACTCGGCATAAACCTCTCAGACTCGGATTTGTATCAGCTTTGTTTTGCGAAACAAATCAATTGGTACATTAAAGGAACCGGTCTAAACATCATTAGAACGATTTGTTTCGTGTCTGCGTCTGAACCTAAAGCTGCTCTTCAAGAAGTCTAAACAATCTGCAAATTAGTCCAGTGATAATTATGGCTCCTACTTTTTAAAAAGCATATTTTTTGGAACTAATTTGCTTATCATTAGAAATCTATTTATTACTAAATATGTCTTGTGATTTAATTACCGACAAACATTAAAAAGCAAATCTGCTTTATAAATAATTATGCTTATGTTCTTCTCTATTATTAATCACATTTACCAGTCACATAATTCATTTTCCAGAGTTTCAAAGTAATGCAGACGTCGATACTGTCAATTATTAATATTCTTGCTTTATTTATTGTTATTCATTTATATCAGAGTAAACAATAGCACTTCTCCTTCTTTCTCAATCAATCCTCCCTTTCACTTTTGAAACGGAAAAGGACAAAAAATAATGTTGTTTTGAAATAATGCAACTCTTTTGTGCCAGCACAATTATTCTAGCATAACTGGCTTGGGAATATAAGGCAATTATTTCTGCTGGCTAATTATTCGTTTTCATAATAAAGGTAATTTTTCACACAGCAATTATAAGTGGAATCGATGCTTTGAATGAGACGTCGCTCCTTGGTTTTCTTTCTCTCCGGTCAGGTGGAGCGACAGTGTGCTTTAGCAAACGGGATTAACAGGCAGGCCCCTCTTGGGCACGTACGGCGTTGTCCTGGTAACCATTTTGATGCAGTCGATGATGGGGCACACGCTCAGGCAGAGAGTGCAGCCGGTGCAGCTGTCCGTGATTACAGGAAGATGGGTCTCAGGGTCAAACTTAATAGCCTGCAAAAGAAGAGGAAGGGGAGGGAAAAAAAGCTATTACATTAGAGCAATTATCGACTCTCCATAGGAGGATTTCCCCACTCCTGGGAGAGCTTTTCATGGACGGAAAAAAGCAACAACAATGACAGCAGCTAGCACAACAGTGGCGTTCTTTAAGGTAAATAGCTGGCCTCCTTCGTCGCGCACCGGCCTTATTAATTTCAGACTCTGCGTTTGTCTCTTTACGCTTTCAATATGCGAGGCCAACGGCGGTGAATGAACTCCGTAATCGAGTGACCTCAAAAGACGGCGTATAATCTGAAAACATTTGCTAGCTTCCTGCGTTTCAACGAAATCCGCTAGTAAATTGCTTTCGCCGTATCGTGTAATTATCTAATGTGTGCATCTGTACCTGGTAGCCCGAGTCGTTGCAGGTCATGTAGCATTTGCCACAGTTGATACACATCTCTGGATCGACGAGGGCCTGCACTTGTTCCGTGTTGTCCAGCTCCTGGTAGGCGCCAATATGCTTCAACGCTCTGGCAATCACATCCTTTCGCAGAGAGGAGAGGCAGAGATTAAACGGCAAGAAAAACAGCCGTGGCGTCTCAAAGAAACAGTTTGAAAGGCAGCGTTCCGTTCTTAAGTTAGCTTAATTAAATCAGCGCTGGAAGGAGCGGATCGGTTTTGATGTCTGACTGCTAGTTTGTGATCTCCATTTCCTCCTAGAGATCCCTCACAGCATAATCACCTCGAGGAATAAAGCCTTTTAATGTTACGAGCAGGAAAACTGCATGTGCTACAAGACAGCAACATAGATTACACGAGGACAGGCTGCTGAGGATGTGTAGGTGAATTTTGTATGTTTGCGTAACGTATGTATTACACTATCAAAATGTGTTAACAAAGGGTGATTTATTACTAAAAAAGGAATGTGATTAAAAAAATGCACTCAATCATTTACCCCCTGCCTTGTACTTAAATGAATTTTTAAAGTAGCAAATTACATTTCTTAAAATGTGGCGTTCATGGCGTAAGATACTGAAGAACGGTGTGATGCGATCCATGCGATTTGAGAAAAACATTTCAGAATTTTTCTTGATTTGTGTTCAACTTCAATTGTGCCCCCGATTTTGAACTTCCAAAATGTAGTTTAAATGCAGTTTCAAAAGGCTCTAAATGATCCCAGCCGAGGAAGAAGGGTCTTATCTAGCGAAACGATCAATCATTTTTTTGGAAAAATAAAAATTAGTGTACTTTTTAAGCACAAAAGCTCGTGTAGCACAGGCTCTGAGATGCGCGTTCACGACACTACGTACTATTGAATCACGTCGAAAGGTCACGCGGAACTACAGACCCAGTGTTTACAAAGCGAAAGCGCAAAGACTAACAAAGTGCAAGTAAGTCAAACGCTGTTTACAAACAAAAAGCTACAACGATGTCGGACAATTCTGAAGTTGTAGGAGAAAATAAGATGGAGTTTTTCGCCATTTTCTACCTTTGAGCCGGAGTACACAGATGATGAACTTAGACGTGATTCGTAGTGATGATGGGAAGTTAGGATCATTTTACCGACTCGGACCTTTGAGTCTCATTCAGCAGAATGAACAAATCTTTTTTTGAGTCATTTCGTTCATTTTAGCAAAATATAATTAAAATGTTACGTGTTACTTCCCTAACACATCTACTGCTTACACAAACGTTGATCACATGACAAACAAGACAAAACTGTAATGCCATAAGAAACAGAAAAGATTAATTAATTGTTTACCTGGATCTTTAGTCTATGATCAGCTCACCTCACCTCTTATCTGACAAGTTTTCGGGGTTGAGTCGTTCGTTCATCACATGACAGCCCCAGAAGATAAACGAACGACTCGAAAAACCCGAAGACTCGAAACAGGTGAACTAATTCCAGTGCAGAACCTAATAGGATGTTGCGCATGCAACTCCCTGAGACGACTCGTTCTTCCCGAGTCACATTAAAGATCAGTTCAAAATGAACGAATCATTCAAGAACGCGCATTCCAGAGCCTGTGCTACACAAGCTTTTGTGCTTAAAAAGTATACAAATTTTTATTTTTCGAAAAAAATGACTGATCGTTTCGCTAGATAAGACCCTTCTTCCGCGGCTGGGATCGTTTAGAGCCTTATGAAGCTGCATTTAAACTGCATTTTGGAAGTTCAAATTCGGGGGCACCATTAAAGTCCATTATATGAAGAAAAATCCTGAAATGTTTTCCTCAAAAACCATAATTTCTTTACGACTGAAGACAGAAAGACATGAACATCTTGGATGACAATGGGTTGAGTTAATTATTTGTAAATTGTTCTGGAAGTGGAGTTCTCCTTTAAAGTCCCCATGAACTGAAAATTGACGTTTTTTGGCTTTTAGTATGAATATGTTAGCCTTAAGGTTATCTGTAAGCTAGTGTGCTCCAAAATAATGACAAAATTCGCATTTTTAATTTATAAGCATTCAAAACAGTCTCTAACTTCTGCTAATATGGATCAACGATTTTGATGACATCACCTTCTCATCAAACTGATCAAAATCTGATCAAAGCACTGCAAATCAAGAAATGATTATTATATATATGTTTGTAGATAGGACAGTAGGAGAGATGACAGAAAAGCAGTGGGAGGAGAGCGGGGAGCAGGATCGGCAAAGGACCTCAAAACGGGATTCGAACTTGGGTCGCCGTGAGCGCAGATGCACTGTATGTCGACGCACTAACCACAAGGCTATTGGCGCCAACATCTTTCAAATTGATTCTGAGCAAAAATAATAGTTCAGAAATTTCGAAATGGTTGAAGCAAATTGAAGCAAACTGAAGCAAACTTGTGTTCACAGTGGGCAGTGTTTACATTAATTTTGCATCATAAAAGCATTCTGAGTCAAGGATACATGCCATGACTCTTCAGCGCACTTCTTCATGAGTGGTTGAAAACTAGATTAAACAGCCAAACTAAGCTCAGAATCGATTCCAGAGAGAATCGTGATTCATTCGGAAAATTTGTTGAATCTATCGACGAATCGCAGTGCAATTTCTAAAAAAATGACCCAGATCAAGTTGCTCATGAGTCCCTCATGACTGTATGATTTTGAGATACATCTTATCACATTGAGAACAACTCATATGCGACTATTACAGAAGATTTAAACACTCACTGAGCCTCCAGAAGTAAAAACCATGCATTAAGAGCCGGGGGGTGAAAACTTTTTGAATTTAAAGAGATCAGGGTAAATTCAACTTATTTAGCTTCTGGGAAACATGTAACTGTCTTCTGTAGCCTTTGAAGGGCAGTACTAAATAATAATAATAAAAAGATATTTTGGCAAAATAAGAAAAATGTACACATCTCCATTCTGTTCAAAAGTTTTCACCCCCACAGCCCTAATATCACTGAAAGAATGGTAATGCCTCCAATAATAAATGATGAGATGATACTTGAAGATATTACTTACTTTCACATTAGGGATGGGTTTTTTGGGGATGTTTTTTTCAGGAACTGTACAATCTCCAGTGTCTGTGATCACATTGCCGCTAGCTTCTTTAAAGCTCTTCTTGTACTTCGCCAGGACCTCAGTCTTCGTCTTTAAGTATGGTCCAAAGCTAGGCAGAGTCTATTAGAGAGAAGGATGGCAGGTATAACAAGTTAAATTTATTCAGAGAAAGTCTTAAAATATTTGTCAGATCAGTAGTTAATGTACTTTCAGGTAGTTTGAAACATCATTAAACTCTGATTTATTCCTTTCTATATTTGTCTATGAGTGTACACGAAAACTGATCTGTTCCACATTGCATATAATACGTGTTAATGACTTTTTAATGACAGCTATTTAAAAATGATACCAAGACATGATTGAGAAAGCATGTCAGGCGAGGACGTCACGTGAATTCATATCCATATTTAAATCAACCTTAGCTTTTTAAACCAGTCTGTGCTAAAACATCCGTGCTATCACTTCCCACATCCATTTAGAACAAAAGTGGTTGTAGTGCCGTCCTCGCCTCAGAGTCTCGCACACATGCCTGACCCTCCAGAGCAGCAGGGCTAAAGAGGCGATTCGTATTCACAGTCACACTCTCATACCAACGCACCGAGCCTGAGAGGTGGCCATAAAAGAGCCTTGAGCCTTCGCTCTCCAAAGGCCATTCGACAGGAAACGCCGGCTCCACTGACGAGAAATCAAGTTTGCCACAAAATTAGCCATCCTTTTAATGGAGCCATAAAGAGAATCTGCAATGAATTGTTAGGAAATCGTATAATACTACCGGTAATTGCAAGGATTAGCTGGTCAAACTAATGGTTTGACACTAAAATGGTAATGAATGGTAATTTGAGGGAAATGGACTTATGGGTTGCTGATGGGCGCCGCTTCCAATAACTGATATTTTCAGTTTTCTAAATGCTCTTTCGTGAAGAAGTCTTTTTTGGAATTTTTTGTAGGCTAATTATCATATTTATAATTTGAAACGTTTGAGCAAACACCGAATTTTCCTAATGACGGTTTCATTCTGTGTCTCTCTTCATGACCTCACTCCAAAAGAACGCTTCGGTTATTCAAGCATTTTACCAACACCCTATTCCACCTTTCCGGCAACAAGTATTCCTTACAACGCCTGCCGCAAATCCATTCGTCCCAACGATAGGACATTTAAATTGGTCTAGCATTTTCCCAGTCACACAATCTCCTCAAAGCTGTCATCCACAACCGCCTGTAACCCTTCATTTCCACCATGGCCAGATGGAAGTGTCTCCCTGCGAAGCAAAAAGAATCAAAACACGACAGGAAAGGACTCAGTTATTAGCCGCTCACATCAAACTTCTCACAAGTCTTCTTTTTTTAAAAAAAGTAGCAGCCCCAAAAGAGATCGGAGGCCTTTGGTAAAGCAGGACGTATAAGAGGAATCAGAGAAACAAATCTACGGTGGCGGTGTTGACTGCAGGACTAATGGCTAGCTTAGGGGGGGCGCATCCTCCATGTATTTATTTCCCTGTAGAGCTAACACTGGTGGCCCTGTTCTAATCCTGCATAAAAGCATTACTCTCTCAGGCACAGGCTGACAGTCTAATGAATCAAGCGCTCCAGCCCTGCAGCAGACAGTCTGAGGAACCCATCGGAGGCTGGGGAGATAAACGTACACACACTGACTACACACACGGACCCGTTCTCATGCTCACAAAACACACACAGGCTAGACAGAGATATGTCATTAACAGTGCATCAGTCAAAATAAACACAGAGACGACTGGCTTGCTTGTGAAACCTTGATTACACGGCAACTTTGAACACTACTTTATTTCTAACGTGCTGACAGCTTACTATTCAAATAAACAGCCTGAGGGTGTGCCGTAAAATATAAATTATATATATTATTTTAGTTTTTTTCCTGCGTTTTCTGACAGTGACATTCAAGAGCAGACAGGAAATGATGGGGGGATCACAAACATAAGCTGAATATGAACTTGAATAAACACCACAGCTTAACACCTACTACTAAAACCACATGTGCATCAAATGCACAATATATCTGTACCATATTGGTTTTTGAGGAAAGCATTTCAGGAACTTCCAAAATGCAATTTAAAGGGCTCTAAACTATCCCAGCCGAGGAAGAAGGGACTTATCTAGCGAAAGATTGGTCATTGTTTTCGAAAAATAAAAATTTGTATACTTTTTAAGCACAAAAGCTCGTGTAGCACAGGCTCTGGGATGCGTGTCCACGGGTCATTCTTGAACGATTCGTTCATTTTGAAAGAATCTTTAATGTGACTCGGGAAGAATGAGTCATCTCGGGGAGTGCATAATTAGTTCACCTTTTTCGAGTCTTCGAGTTTATCAAGTCATTCGTTCATCTTATGGGGCTGTCACGTGATGCTGATTTTGCTAAACTGAACAAAATGACTCGAAAAACATTTGTTCGTTTTGCTGAACGAGACTCAAAGGTCCGAGTTGGTAAAATTAACTTCCCATCACTACTACAAATCATGTCTTCAAATCACCACAAGTTCATCGTCTGTGTACTCCGGCTCAAAAAGGTAGAGTATGTCGAAAAAACCCATGTTATTTTCTCCTACAACTTCAGAATTGTCCGACATCGTTGTAGCTTTTTGTTTGTAAACAGCGCTTGACTTACTTGCACTTAGTCTTTGCGCGTTCGTTTTGTAAACACTGGGTTTGTGGTTCCGCCTACGTTCCGTGTGACCTTTCGACGTGATTCAGTAGTACATGAACGCGCATTCCAGAGCCTGTGCTACACAAGCTTTTGTGCTTAAAAAAGTATACCATTTTTTTTTTTTTTCCCAAAAAATGACTGATCGTTTCCCTAGATAAGACCCTTCTTCCTCGGCTGGGATCGTTTAGAGCCCTTTGAAGCTGCATTTAAACTACTGTGGTGTGTGTTTGGACATAAAACAAAGTTACAAATCTCAAAGTCCACTCCAAAAGGAGATATTTCGTTTTTAAAAAATCCCTTTTCAAGAACTACAATGAACGGCTCCTTTGGACTACAGCGTTTGTTTTCCGTATGTTATGATGTCACAATCATTAGAGTATCTTTAAAATAATGGGTAGGGACGAGATGAGGAATTAGTCTAACTTTAGCGATGCCGCACAGAGAGCCGCTTCAACGAGCATTGACTAGAGTGGCCGTGTCAGAGCAGTAACGCGCCGCAGACAAATGCAGTACAGGGGGTCGAAACACATGCTGATAGCTTAGATATAACCACTTTATTAAGTCAGATTAAGACTTAAAATGGCATGAAAACATGATCTGTGGGAGTTTTTAGTGAGTAATCTAAATAAATCTCCATGTCTGTGACCAGCATTTACCGAGCTTTGATGGCACGACCCGAAAAATAAAAAAAATAGTTAAAATGTTAACTATTAAAAAGAATAGCTGAACATAAGTTCACAAATAAAATATATTGTTTAAATTTTCACTGCCTAAAGTATTGGGAATCAATGTAAAATTCCTAAAAAAAAAACACTTGATGCCTAAAAAAAAACTTGATGAGATTCATATGTGACTTATAAGAATATTATAAAATATTGATAACGTTGTTCATGTAATAATATATATATATATTTTTTTTTTCTGATGGTTTAAGTACAACTGCGTTTTAGTACCATGTTCAAAAAACAATGTAAGATTACGAGATTAGTTGTAATAGTTTGGGAATAAAGTCGAAATAACTGGAACAAAGTCGAAATATTGTGAGAATAAAGTCGAAATATTACGAGAATAAAGTCGAAATGTTTCGAGACTTTAAATCATAGAAGTTAAAGTTACAATATTTTGAGTGTAGCCTACATTGCACATGCAAATGATCCAGATTGAGAGCACCAGGAGAAGTTGCCAGGCCACCGGAATTTATTTGAATACTGTTGCGAATATTAAGTCAATTTTAAAAGTCAATTTAAAGACTCAGGAAAACAATATAATATTTATTAACAGACGGAACAGGAACAATGTTTTATCTTAACATTAGCTCACACACCCAATCAACATTCCTTTAGGGGGCGCCGGGTACCTGCTCCACAAAAATGTCTGTGGCGTCTAATCTTTCATTCCGAAAATAACAAAAAACGTTCTAAAGGTTGAAGTGGACTCCAGCTTGTTAACATAAGATATATTATTGTCTTTTTTGAGGTAGGCTATATAACGTTAAGTGACTATTCACAAACTTTATTCACGGTATAATACAGTAAATGATTGGACATATTTAATGTCTTCCATTCATTACTTGTAGTGCGCCAGCCACCCAGTAATTGCAATAATTTTGTGCTTTGTTACTTTACTATAACACAGCTCAGCTTTCAAATTCTAATATTTTATCATGAAATACAAATTATAAATGTGTTCATTTCAAGTTTATAGCAAGATATAAAAGTGAAGGAACATCAGAAGGCATGAAATAAAAAAAAAAACAGTATAGCCTAATTTAATAAAACAAATGTCTTATTTTTGTAAGTGGAAAGATGATTGACTTACACGCCGCTTAAACTGAAGCGAATACAGTGATATTCACGCCACATTAAAGAGCATGAAACACGCATTATTTTAAGACATATTGTTTGTATTTTGCTATAAAAAGATTTTGAAAGATGAGACTTTGGAATATCTCACAGTCCACTCCCAATCTGGGCCATTTGTATGCGCAATAGGCTAGAATATTCTCTCAAAATATTATAACTTTAATCTCGTAATTGCTATGAATTAATTCTCGTAATTTCAAAATATTCTCAAAATATTTTGACTTTATTCTTGAAACATCTTAACTTTATTCTCATGATTTTGACGTTATTCTCTAAATATTTCAAATTTATTCTCGTAATATTTCACCTTTATTCTCGTAATTTCAACTTTATTCTCACTAATATCAGCTATTTATGGGTCATTTACAATTGATTTATGTTAAACAACTAATAAGCTAAATAGATGAGTTTATCATGAACAGCAGAATTACTTATTTTAATGCTGTAACACGTAAACCACTGCCTTTCTCAATCTTTTAAGAAAGACTGGGAAAATCTGAAGCTCGGCAGTTAACGCTAAATAGCAATAAATAATGGTTGGTTATTGGCTAAATTTTAATTTACACTGGAAGTGCAATAAATGTACAACAATTGCCCCAAAGACTTACAAAGTGTATTTCAGGCAGTGTGTTTCAGAATTAATTGTTGTGCTAATCAACATGCAACAGATGTTGTCCATTAAGCTTTAAACACATTTCTTTAATGACACTATATAAAATACTCAGTTTCTGTTTTCTTGTTTGCCTAAAAACATTTGCACAAGAACTTCCAGCAGGACAAACATCTATTTTAATACACATCCCACACAGACACAGGTGCCGTGAAACAGAACCAAAACCGCTCGATCACGCCTCACTGGCTTACACGTCCTTCTCAAATCTCCCCAAAACCACACACAAAGCAACTGACCACCATTTTGCCTCCGGCAGTCTTGTGAGTAAGTGCCGGGTACTTAAATGGCAACGGCGGAAATCCCTGACGCCTATTATAACTTCATGTCTTCCAGATACACGAACTGCAGTCTGCCCGACTCACAGCAACCCCATTCAGCCCTATTAGATGAGCTCTTCCTCTTTCTCCCTCTCTCTCTGTTTTCTGTTTAGCGACGAGCCACGGCGTATCTGCTTTATGCTAATTCGCTCTAAGATCATTCAAAGGATTCAAAGGAGAGTCTACAAAGCAATACACTTAACAATGGAAAAGAAAAATATAATGATGGGAGTTTTCACAAAGAATGTTTTTTTTACAAAGAAACATTGAAAGAAAAAGAAAATGCCATTTGCTTTGGACGTCTGCTAAACAGACAGGTTGAATACTCGCGGATAAAAGCGAGCGCGCTAAATAACAGTTATACAAACGTGTTGGTGGAAAAAGAATCTTTCCTTTTTCTTTCTTTCTATTGAGAGGGAGGCTTTTTTTGCGCGTCCACTCCACGAGGAGTGCTGTTTTAATGAGAGGAGCTACACGCACTGCCAAATCTCATGTCCCGGGCAACCAGAAAGCCTCTGCTAATTAGATGCAGAGCTTTCCAAAACACAGGGCTTGTCAGTTCTCCCATCTCCCCTCTGGATTGTAAATCAAGAGTGCAGTGGAGGAAGGAGCGCACATTATGTCAGTGTGGGCTGAGTGATTTAAATTATACGAGAATTAGAATGGAAGCCCGGCCTCCTATGTTCTGTAGCATCGCGCCGATCGCCCAGGGATTCGACGGGAGAAGCGTTAATCTTTATCTTTGCCTTTTAATGGCTACTAATCGCACTTTAAGAGCTAAATAGACCTCACTCAACAGATGTAGCGTTCTACAGAATGTCATTTCAGAAGGACGTCAGTTGAAACGTTATTTTTGCCTTGATGTGACTGAAAGTGAGGAACCAGTTGGGTCAGACTGGGTCAGATGATTTAATTACCTGAAGGATCCGACCTCAGTTTCTCTCTGCTAGTGTTAATTTTGTCAGTTAAGTCCTTGCACACTGAATCTGAAATTTTTGCGTGTTAAAAAATAAATACGACCTCATGTTGTATCATGTACACACACCGCTTCTGAAACTCATTAAAAAAAAAATTGGATCTGGTACAATTTTCTGCATTTTTCGCATCTGAAAAAACAAGGAGCTTTAGTCTTTTAAATTAGTCTTATCTTACTCCTGTGTCATGTATTTTTTAGATACTGTTTTTTAAGTCACGTTTTAGTCGACTAAATATTTGAGCATTTTATTCTACTTTTAGTTTTAGTTTATGTAAATGGTTAAACTGATAAAAAAAAAAAAAGCTCAATTATAATCGCAATAGTTATTGTTATTTGAGATTTTTTTCCAATAAGCACAAATCAAGAATGTGAACTCACACACTTGGTTTAAAGGGTTAGTTCCCCCAAAATTAAAATTAGCCCATGATTTACTCACCCTCAATGCATCCTAGGTGTATATGACTTTCTTCTTTCAGATGAATCCAATCAGAGTTATATTAAACATTGTTCTGGTTCTTCCAAGCTTTATAATGGCATGAGTGCGGTTGTTTCTGTTCAACAGTCCAAAAGAAGTCCAATAAAGTGCATTCATCCATAATAAAAAGTGCCTCACACAGCTCCGGTGGGGGTGAATAAATACCTTCTGTAGCGATTTAATGCATTTTTGTAAGAAAAATATCCACTTTAATCTAGCTTGCACTAACTACAGTATCATACATATAAGCCATTCTGTGCGGATGACGTAGGACGAATGCGTAGTGCAACATTTGTTTACAGGAGCAAAGGAAGCAAATTTTCCTTAGCAAAGGAAAACCAGTTTCCTCTTGGCCTATATTGAAATCCTCCAACATTTTTTTCCCTAATCCCCGTTCTGTACTTCTAATTCATGACTGCTGTTTTGTTTTGTTCTCTCGTCTTTGCTTCCGCGTTCATCACTTCTAACCGGCGCATGTGCAACACATACATCCTATGTCATCCGCCCGGAACAGTTTCTGTGTACTACAGTTAGAAAAGTGATTATTACGTTTTAAATATGGATATTTTTCTTACAAAAACGTATCAATTCACTATAGGAGGCCTTTATTCACCCCCTGGAGCTGTGTGAGGCAGTTTTTATTATGGGTGGATGTGCTTTATTGGACTTCTTTTGGACTGTTAAACAGAAACACCTGCCTACTGCCATTCTAAAGCTTGGAAGAGCCAGGATAATTTTTAAAATAACTCCAATTAGATTTGTCTGAAAGAAGAAAGTCTCATGCACATAGGATGCCTTGAGAGTGAGTTAATCATGGGCTGATTTTTCTACGTTTTTGGGTGAACTAATCTTTTAATTTACCTCATCTAGTGTACTGATTTATTATAGGCTATTTAATATATAAATTAATATCAGAGACTTAGATCTCTCTGTCTGCATTACGAAAACTGATAAAACAAACCAAACATATTGTAGCAGTGGAATCAGTGGAATTCCTAATAGTACTTCCAGTACTTCCAAATTGCAGTAATGTTTCTCTGTTAAAACAACAGCGGTTGATTAAGCGCATTTATTCAGCAAACACAATCGCAAACAAAGTAGTTCAGATATCTCATGACAAAACACCTCACGTAAAAGCCGAACATCTCACGTAGAGCTCGCTACAATCCAGCATACATGTTTGTTGGTGTTTACAGATCATAGTAGGCGCTTCTGCGATGAAGAGCGAGTACATGGATAGTTGCCAGATTGCAAAATTAAGCAAAATACCGGGCAGAAAATGTATCCTTTTAACAGAGGGTTTGAACTTTTTTTTCTCCAAGATTTTGTCGTAAACTGTTCTATTTCTAAAAAGTAGATTTTTCTGACTGTTATTTCTTACGTTAAGCTTTACAGGGATAAACTCTAAAGAACGACGAGGGTAAAAGCTCTTATAAAATTCACAACTATTTTTGAAATACCAAATAATGTAGCTTATAATCAGTGAAAGTTCATTAGTTAAAGTTTGGCTTATTTTGTCCAGTAGCACACTTTCAATTTACAATATCCTGTTATGTAATGGCACTAAATAATACAGAGTAAAATAACAAAACATTAATCCCCCAAGCTCATGTTAATGTAAGGAGCTCAGTGCTGGTATCATGGTGGGCATTGATCTCTGCACTTTAATTGGCTCCAGGCAGTGAATTTGCTCTTGTTTGCCAGAGAAAGAAATACTGTATTAACCAAGACCACACATCTCTTTCTGTGTCTCCTCTCATCAGGGTGCAAAGATAATGGAAACCTTTTGCCAGTGTCCTCACTACATTTCTGAACAGCAGCAAACATTCAGATAACAGTGAGAGTGCATGTGTGTGTGTGCGCACTGGGACCTGCTTTGCATGCTGTTTTTTTGTGAGCTGCTTAAGGACTACAGAGTTCTTTGAAATTCAACATGCAGAAACTCTCTAAAGCTCCTCCCGAAACTTTGACGTGAGTGAGCAGCATGATTTGGACCATAAAAACCACAGAAGGACCTTAAAATAATGGTGAACAAAACACACACACACTGACACACACACACACACACACCCACACCAACTGATTAACCTGAAATAAGTAGACTATTATTTCACTTTTTTTCTCAGTGCTTGGATTATAAACCGGGCTAAATAATATAATATAATATAATATAATATAATATAATATAATATAATATAATATAATATAATATAATATAATATAATATAATATAATATAATATAATATAATATAATATAATATAATATAATATAATATAATATAATATATGAGCATAAATAAAATGAAATAATGTTTCAAATTAAAATAGATATGAAAATATAAAATAATTCATATAATATAACAGTATATAATTATCTATTTGTTAATGTACTCTGAAAAACAAATTACACTTACATTCAAAATGTATTTTAGACAATATAGTCAACATTATTGCTAGACTTTAACATTTGGACAGGGTCATAAAAAATCCGTCATAATCTATTATTACCCGTCATTTTAATTTTCATATTTTAATTATAACACATTT
This sequence comes from Labeo calbasu, assembly GCA_019740295.1. Taxonomy (NCBI): domain Eukaryota; kingdom Metazoa; phylum Chordata; class Actinopteri; order Cypriniformes; family Cyprinidae; genus Labeo; species Labeo calbasu. The sequence continues at coordinate 9,922 of JAHKKF010531520.1, read as the reverse complement.
AATTGCTTTTATTTTTGTTCACATTTTAATTTTTAATCATGAACCTACAGGACAACAGCGCTCTCTATAAATAAAAAATAAAAAATCGATTTCTCGATTTTAAAGGAGAAGTTCACTTCCAGAACAAAAAATTATAAATAATTTACTCACCCCCTTGTCATCCTAAATGTTTGTGTCTTTCTTCAGTCATAAAGAAATTGTTTCTTGAGGAAAACATTCCATAATTTCTCTCCATATAGTGGACTTCAGTGGTGCCCCCAAGAATGTCCAACATGCAAATATAAACGATCCCAGCCCAGGAAGGGTCTTATCTAGCGAAACGATTGGTCATTTTCTAAACAAACTGACAATTTATATTATTTTTAACCTCAAATGCTCATCTCGTCTCTGTGATGCGCATTCGTAATCTGTGTAATCCAGGTCAATACAGTTAGGGTAGGTTGAATAACTACTGTCTTGTTTTCTTCTTCAACATCAAAATCGTCCTACATCGCTGTTTTACTTATTTTTTTTTTCTTTTTTTTTTTTTGTAGTAAAGGACATTTGATGTTCTTTGCATGTTCACTTTGTAAACACTGGGTCGGTACTTCTGCAGCGATATAGGACGATTTTGAAGTTGGGGAAGAAAATTTTCGACATACCCTAACTGTACTGACCCGGAAAAAAAAACATAGTTCATGTAGATCTAGACAAGATGAGCATTTGAGGTTCAAAAGTATATAAATTGTCAATTTGTTTAGAAAATGACAGATTGTTTTGCTAGATAAGACCCTTCTTCCTTGGCTGTGATTGTTTAGAGCAGGGGTGGCGAACGTCGGTCCTGGAGAGCCGCAGCCCTGCACAGTTTTGATTCAACCCTAATCAAACGCACCTGAACAAGCTAATCAAGGTCTGAAGGGTTAATAGAAAGCTACAGGCAGGTGAGTTTTAATTAGGGTTGGAGCTAAACTCTGCAGGGCTGCAGCTCTCCAGGACCGGAGTTCGCCACTCCTGGTTTAGAGCCATTTGAAGCTGCATTTAAACTGCATTTTGGAAGTTCAAACTTGGGGGCACCATTGAAGTCCATTATATAGAGAGAATGCCTGATTTTTGTTTTTCCATAAGAAACGTAATTTCTTATTGACTGAAGAAAGAAAGACAGGAACATCTTGGGTGTGACAAGAGGGTAAGTAAATTATCTGTAAATTTTTGTTCTAGAAGTGAACTTCTCCTTTAATAGATTCTCATTTTAATGAACCAATATCGATTCATAAATCACAATCGATCTTTTGGTCTATGCTGTTTTCAGTTGGTGAATGAACAGTACATAGTGCGCCTCCCATCCAATAAATCGGTCTACTCTACATAAGAAACCCACTGTACAAATGAAACCCAGGAAAACATTTTTATAGATAAAACATGAAGCTAATAAACACACGATTATGACAGTATATGATTTGTATGTGATTTTAATGAGATTCTGCCTATTTTCATAATGGTACAATGTGTTTACGTGCAAAATGATAAGATCACAATTGGAAGTTATTACAAATACTCATTGGTGGTTTAAAGTGAGTTTTGAGTAAAAGCGTAGTGTGCATGAATGATCACGTAACATGCGTTTTCGGTTGTAAAGCGTGAATGGATATCTTTTCTGAAACACAGTGGAAGCGTCGTTTTATAACAAAAATGCACTAGTGTAAACGTAGCCTTACATCTATGGGGGTTTGTACACTTGCACACTACAGCCTCATTACGAGCCACGTCTCTGGGCATAATTGGCGTAAACTAGTGTTTTTCCTTGATGCCTCACCAGAGCCAATCACCAATAATTGACTGAGGCACATCAACCATGCTGTATGCTTACTGGCTCATTAACGCTGCCGAGATTTACCCCCTTAGGTATCGAAATTTGGTACCGAACGACCAGGCCCGGTGTCAGTGGGGGCATGTCACGTAACATGCATTTTGGGTTGTGCAGTGTGGATGGATATCTTTTCTGAAATGCAGTGGAAGTGTCGTTTTATAACAAAAATGCACTAGTTTAAATGTAGCCTTACATCTATGGGGGTTTGTATGCTTATACACGAGCCATGTCTCTGGGCATAACTGGGGTAAACTAGCGTTTTTCCTTGATGCCTCACCAGAGCCAATCACCAGCACTTGTAGGGGTGTAACGGTATGAAAACTTCCTATCACGATTATAGTGAACAAAATTATCACGGTTATCAGTATTATCACGGTATTGGTAAAATGAGCTGGAAGTGTTC